>JACBYL010000541.1:0-14368 GCA_015266385.1 Trichoderma oligosporum | reverse complement strand
AATATAATTTGTTTAATTTTAATACCTCTATCTTTATATATAACTTTATATAGTTTTAAAATAGATATTAAAATGCTATCTATAATAAATATAAAGAGTTATAGATTGGCCTAAGCTATATTTCTTTTTTTTATAATTCTATAGTTAATAGGATTAAGGAAAGTTTTTAATCTTTAGTAAGCAATAAATTATATATAGGTTAATAAAGTTCTTTAATATTAATATAATTAATATTTAAAAACTTAAATATAGATGATAAGCATTAATTATAGTAATAATATAGAAAGCTTAGTTAGTAATTGTTAAATTAACAATAAAGGTGATTAATTAAACCATTCCCAAGCTGATACAAGGCGTGGTTGCTTCTCTATTAAGTGGTTAAAAACTTAAATATAGATGATAAGCATTAATTATAGTAATAATATAGAAAGCTTAGTTAGTAATTGTTAAATTAACAATAAAGGTGATTAATTAAACCATTCCCAAGCTGATACAAGGCGTGGTTGCTTCTCTATTAAGTGGTTGGAAAAGTAAAGAGGAGGTTTGTTGAATAGTGGATGAGGAGGTTTGTTGATTAATGGACGAGGATGCTTTATTCATAGCCGGGGCGATGATATTTTTTATAAGAGTTGGGCCGTTGGCTAATGCTTTAGGGGAGCCGGTAGCCTGAACAGCTAAACGCTCCCGAATGGTTTCCTCATTTGTGTACTGCGGCCTATCGTCGACGCGTCTCTAAGGAGTTGTTGTTGATTTTCTCTTCGATAGATAATGGTAGTGGTCTGGCTGAGGGCGAAGTCGGGTGATGGTTGGAATTGTAAAGGCCTGCTCGCTGGTGTCGGTGAGCTTTTGGTGATTGGGCAAAACCAGGTGAACCCACGCATAAGAAAGGTAATTTACCCAGACAGCATCACTGGCATTACATCTGGAATAAGAGTATGGATCTTAGTGTGATGATGACTTGGTGGATCTTTGGGAGAGAGAGTTGGCTGCACGTGATGGTTGGTTGGAGTGGGAACAATAATAATGCATAGAGATACCATCTCCTGGTTTTCAGCCCATACTTGATCCAAGTTGATCATTACTAGGAACGCAAAGTCACAGCTCATCATACCCTTGACGATGAATTTTTATTTAGATATGCATATTTTAACATATAAGATGTTGAGGAGATTGCTATCTCAGAATGACATTTCCCTTCTTAACGAAGCCCTTGGTGATATCGACCTGTATAATGATCGAGAAGGATCGAGATCTTCGAAAAGTCCTCCATTGGCTCTGGCACCCCGAAGCAATGGTCAGGGAGACTAATAGCTCTATTTTAATATAAAGAAAGGCTACTTTAAAGTAAACTACAGCAAGTATACACAGTAATGTTATTTATTATTAAAGTTCCAAGGCTACATTCTAAGATTAATTCAATTAAATAAAAATCAATTCTTGCTAATCCTCTTCCTCCTCTAGCTCTTTCTCTAGATCACCAGGCCCTCTAATTTCATAATCATCTTCATCCCACCCATTCCCAAAACGATGGATAATATCTGAGTGATCAACCAAAACACTGTTTCTCCAATTCTTCTTTAGCGTTACAGGAGCGTAAGTAAACCCAGCAAGCCATAGAAACTTATCAACTTTGTCCAAAGCAGATGATTCATTTGCAACATCATCAACCAGCTCATAAACAATAGCGAAATAATCTTTGTTCTTTACCAAATATCTCTCAACTTCATCAAATTCCACCACGCTTGGAGGTAATAGATTATTTGGGACTTTGCGCCACACCTTGCGAGGTAATTTCACCCAGCCATAGCATTCCGCAGATACACGCGGCATCGACCGGATCAGTGTGGTGCCCTCAGATCGAGCAATACCTTTCTTAACTTCTATCCTTAGGCCTTTACTATTCTCCTCACAGAATGACAAATGATTGTCTTCAGCATCTTCCTCTGTTTTAGGCGTATGATATAGGTACAAGAATAGGATAAATGGCTAAAGATTCCTTCATTATTTGAAAGATGGTAGTATTCTGGCTCTCTCGCTGTATTGCATAGTAATATCCCATCCTTGGAGGTTCTTGATCCCAAAACTATATTGTTTAAATAGTAAGTAAAAGAAATAATAATAATAAAGTAAGGTAATACTCACCACATTTAATGCAAATGGTCCTTTCTTACCAAATTTAACTTCCCAAACACAGCCATCAAGTCCATAGCCTAACAAAGACTTGAAAAAAAAAGACTTTTCAGATCCAAAGCACAACGCCGAAGCTGTGGTTTCATGAAATTTTTAAGCAAATGGAGGAGGCCCAGTCATAGGATCGTCAGTAAGAAAGCGCGGTAGCTTATTCTGCTGATGATCTTTAGGCATTTTACCCGTGCCCGCTTCGGGTGCGAAGAGATGGAAAGTAAATCAAAGGAGAGAAACGAAGATGGAGAAATAGAAAGTAAATCAAAGGAGAGAAACGAAGATGGAGAAAGAAAGAAGACCAGCGAGGCGCGTCACGTGTAGTTGGCGCGCCGCCGTTTGTTTGGTCTTAAATCAAATTCATTATGGCGCTAGATTTCTATAGGTAGCATTATAAATTCAATAAACAATATAAATAATAATTGTATTATACACCGTATTAATAGTGTAAATATTTTATTATTTACTTTTTCTTTTTAATTTAATTGAATAAACTTATTGATTTCGAGGAGCTGAACTACATTCTCTGCTGGAATTGGCCTAGGAGCTTATTGAAGAACGTACCATCTTTGGTCAATCTCGAGGACGCCAACAGCACGGCAACTCTTCCGAACCTCCCTTTTATTTATTTTTATTCCTTTTTACTTTCCTTTCCGTCGGCTGGGATAGTAGCCCTCTCTTGACTGACGCCCGTACTTCATGGTCGACTATTCGAAATGTGGTACTCATCCTAATTACCATTACCTGAGGCTTATTATTTCGACTACGAGGGAAAGACGTGAGCCTGCGCTGGATATGGCTGTCTGAGTAAATGTTCATTGCGATAACCATACCGCATACAGAAAAGGTCGCCAGTTTCGGAGTATGAACCATGGAAAACAGTAAGCTCCAGCAAACCCTCTATAACCGGAACGCTGTTGTATAATGAGCGATAACCAGAAGGGAGGGGGGCCGTTCAATCACTGGGCCCACCATTCGGGAGATTATGCACAGCATGAGTATCTCTATACAATTTTGGGTTTGCTTGTGTTTTTAGGGGCAAGCAGAAGCTTTACCTTGTCGCTTTGTATCTCGGCGTTCAAACGTTAACTGTGTATGTAGATATTCAAGAGCGACCATCGACAACAGTGGCAATTTCTGGTCACACTCCGATGAATATATTGCCCCTGGATATGGTTGAAAAAACTGTACGAGGCGATAATTGCTGCAGCGACTCTACTCTTGACGATCTGATCTTGACTTTGATCCCTGCTCCTCTGGATTAATACATCTTGGAAATGACCCCATAATATGATGGCTGCAACGACTCCGAAATCGAAGAGATGTTGCGATAAAATCATCTCAATCCCTACAAGATTTCAAGTTACAAGAGGTACGAGGTAGATGGAATATGGTAGACCTTGATATTATGTATATCCATCTCTGCTCTACACGTTCAAGAAACTTCACAAGGGAAAGGTAGGTTATACTCTGGAGGAACCAAGATACACCACTTCATTTTCGACCCTGCCTCTGCCTATAGTCCAAAAGGTAGCAAAAGGACGTGAAAAGCGCCAATGGCAAGTTGAGATGCCATAAATGCCAGGGGCACTGCATCGCAATTCTCACTGCGCCGACTATGGAGCTCCACGAGGACGCAGAACAAGCGATGCCACTATGCAAAAACAGAGGAAGAGCGTTTGCGGAGAGCTTACGAACTACGGCCAGATCTGCTGGAATTATGTTTCGACCTCTACCCACGCGAGCTCCTCTCACCTGCGGGGATTGTAGCAGGCCGAGACCTTTGCCATCGAGAGGCGCCAAAGTTGGGTTACCAGGCGTCACCGAGGTGTCAACCCGGGCAGTAGTTCTAGTCTGGAAGAGGACTAACATTGCGGTCATTCACAGAGAATTGGGCTTCCCCAGAACCACCCTGGCCCTTGCTCAGGCCAGACTCCGAGCCGCCACGAGATTCGTCTGCCTCGATAGGAACCATGCCGCCAAGCCTACAGAAGAATAGACAGAAAATTAGAAAGCTCCCCTATGACCAGACTACAACGCACGGCGTCCCTAGTAGGCCGCACTGTCAGGCCCTCCCTCTTCGCACACAACATAGGATCAGTCTTTCTAGGGATGAACCTGCGGGGCACAACGAAAGATGAAGCAGCCAAGAAGCACCTTGAGATGCTTGAAGACCTACTAAGTTCCACCATGGTGGCATACTCCGACAGCTCATAGGACAAGCTCGGTAATACAGGATGGGGTGCAGCTGCAGCCATCTTTCACATTTAAGATGGGTTAAGTCTTAGGGAGAAATCTCTCTACTTTATCTTACTATCTCTCTCTCTATTTCTTTAGTATATAGAAGCCACTAGATATAGAGTCCATTATTGAGGCCTCTGTAAGTATTTATGCCAGGTGATCTAACGTCACCCGAGGTCAGGTGACCGCCTCTTTTATACGTAGCTAGATATCGCACTACAGTGCACATCGTGTAGAAAGACAAGCTTTTACATCACGAGATTCCCCTTTAGAGCTTCACAGGTATCATCCGGATACCTAATATAGTAGCAATTGCAGTGATAGTACAGCTCCCAACGACTTGAGATCTGTTTTTTCTTTTTCTTTTTTTCTTTTTCTTTTTTTATTTTTCTTTTTGTTTTCTTTTCTTTCCTTAAGCGTCTGACGTTATTGGATCGTGTAGAACCTCCTACTATAACACTGGCTGATTTTCCCCAACCAACTTCTCAATGACCTTGCCGGGTTGATAACACATGCTGAAAAAACGCGATTTGGATGCGGCAGCATTGACCGTTTGGCATAAGCAGCACGCATGGAAGGAGGAAGCTGCGATAGCCGACGACTCCTCCTAGATAGATATAGCGAAGCTCATACCATCCACAGCGCGTCTCACAATTAACCGAAAATCACCTGGGTAATAGGACGCAATGGCGTTGCCACTTCTAACAGCCATCATAGCAAACGCCTACAGTGCCAGTCTAATAGTGAGCTTTCCCTCTCCCGCCGCATCATAAGGAATAACAAGGTATTCTGGATAACGGTATGACCACTGTGATGGTTGATTATCGATGAACACATCGCCGCTTGAAGCCACGGATGTATTAGGTGCATCCCTATAATGCCCATCTCTATAATGTTTACCGACATTTCTACTTCTTCTGGAGCGCGAGGAAGCAATACCTGGTTCAATGGGCCGTCGAGTGGCTCTAAGAAGAATGAGGTTACTATTTGAGATGATAAATCCATATTAAGATTGGTGCAATACCATGTATAAGATAACTTATTTCTTCCATTCTCGATGGTTTTTCTGTCTCTCTTCGCGTATAGTTGGCCATCATTTCTTATGAAGCTTAGTATCTCCCAGTATAAGGTTGAGGAGCCTAGCAATATCAAGCCGCTCTCTTCAAGTCAAAGACTAATCAGGCTTTACTTTAAGTCTCTTTTAATAATAATAAGGCTAGTTAAGCTCAGTTCCAAACATGCGAAGGATTGTTTGGTAATTGAAACCAGTCCATGGTTTCCATTTTTTTACATCATGTTGGATGATCTCTGACTTTACCGTTGTGTTAGGGCCAGCGGAAACCAGAGAATTGTCGACATTGGTATTCGGCTCAGTTAGAGCAGCAAGAATAGTTCGCATATTTGGATAATAGCGTGAGAGTAAGAGTGAGAGTGAGAGTGAGAGTGGAAATATTCAAGTTTTTATTTATGAAGAGGAAGCATATCATGAAATTTTCAGTCAGTAAGCGCCTCCTCTCCCATTGTGACCAATGTAGGTGCTCCATGGGCTTATGGATTAGAGTTTAAGGTTTGTTTGACAGGCCTACGTAATTCAGACATTAATTTAGTTTTAGGCTTGCAGCTAATTTTAGTAACAATATGGATAAGACGTTTGCAGAAAGGAACTCTATCAAGAGTTTAAGGCTTTATAAAAGGTATAAAGTCAATACAGTAAGATTGCTGGATACTAGATAGAATATAGAAGAAGCAGCTACCTCTGATATATAAGTATAATATAGAATATTACTACTATTTTAATAATCTTTTTCTATTTTCTATAGTATAATGCAATAGATTTCTATAGAAATAATAAAGCATTATAAATTGATAAGCTTTAGTAATTTATTGACAGCTGGGAATCGCACCTTTAGACTAGACCGTAACAACCACTTATACCTTCAGTCAAAAACCAGCTTGTTGGGTGGCTATTAGGACCACATCGCTAGAATAAGTTCAAGGGATCATTTGATCTAGCCGCTGAGGCCCGATTCCAACTGGAATGGCCTCACCACAGTAGCTGGGGGTCATGATAGGGGAGATAACTTATCTAGTTCTCATTTACCGGGTAGGGAAAAGCTTCCCTCTATATACTATCTAATCTTATCAGGCTTAGTTATATTTGCTGATTAAGATAGTGCTATTCATCAAAGCACCTTTCGACTAGACTATAACAACCACTTATACCTTTAGTTAAAAAACCAACTTGTTGGGTGGCTATTAGGACCACGCCGCTAGAACAAGTTTAAGGGATCATTTAATTAAGCCACTGCGGCCTGATTCCAACTGGTATGGCTTCACTATAGCAGCTAGGGATTATAATGAGGGAGATAACTTGTCTAGCCTGTATTTACTCCGTACCGAGTAGGGAAAAGCTTCCCTCTATATACCTATCTTATCTTATCTAGCTTAGTCATATATACGGACTATGTACATACGATAGCGCAATAGGTATCCCGTTCTCAGTCCCAATTAATTAAGATTGATGCTTTAAGCATTGATCTGCTGTCATAAGCCAATTTCGTTGTTTCTCTGACCAATCTCACCTCCTTTTTCTGCCTTATTTCACCGCCTTATTCTCCCACTTACTCCATTCCTCCCTTCCTATCTTCCTTCTTATAACACACGCAACAACACAAGTCCAGCCGATACGACTGACCGACCGAACGATTTAAGAAGGAAATAATAATAATATTCTACATAATCAGAAAGCTACAGCACGACTCTTTTTCAATACCTTGAAGGTGCATTATTTAAGTTAAATAACGACGCGTTCGCTATATGGAGTAATACCCCTGCATTTCTCAAACAGTCGCCACGCGACTTAAATTTGTCTCCTGCACGCGTCTTCGTCCCTTGATCAATAAGAGCCTGATCTTCACAATGGACAAGGCCGGGTTGAATATTATCAAGGAGAACCCAATAGAAGATGACCTTGATGCCTTTCGGAGAAGCTTTAACTCAATATGCGACTCTATGGGCCTTGAGCATTCGCTGGACGCATTTGATCGACTTGAACAAAACCGTCAAAACATCGCCTATGATCTACTTACGACTCTGCCGAGACTTCGAGCGGCAGCCTACCTTCGCTCTGCTAGTGGTGACAAGTTCTTGTTGCACGACATATTCAATGTCATTCTTATTGTCAAAACCCACGACTTCGACCTCGATCGAATCAAGCCGCTTCTAAAGGCAATACTCGGCAATTACGACGATGTTGCTGTTTGGACTGAAGTCTATAAGGCCTGCTCCGAAGCAACGCCTCCTCCACCGCTGACTCCGCCATTTGTGTCATCTTCATTAACGACAGATGCGAAAGCTACAGCAAATACGGTGGCGACGACGGCTACAGGTGCGGATAAAAGTGATATAGCAGCTTCCTCAGCTACGATAAATACGCCACCCGAGACTCCTTGGAGCCGAAGTACAGTCGGCATCTCAAACTCGTCCGAGGGTCGTCAAGAGGTAGATCCAGTCCTTAAGGAGGAACTAGGAAAACTTCGCGTCGGTATTCGCAATTTTCGAGAATTGTTCTTTGCACGCGTGCCGGATCTTGAAACAGCCGCAGCTGCCGTCTTCGATAAGTGCTGCAAAGGCGACGAACCAATATTTGGACCAAATGGATGGGATGGATGGCCGCCAGAGGCAAAAGAAAGCGACGTGATAGTTTGGTTTAAAAACACAGTCAAAAAGCTAGAGGAGCTTGCTACAGACTATCAGCCTGCTGATTTGACATACCGACGGAAACTATTGGCACAACCAAGGACACCCTTGAAAGGATCTACAGGCAAACGCAGCATGGATATTGGCTTTATAAATAAAGACCAAGAAAGTGCGGGCGGGTATCGCTGGTCGGACGTTGTGGTGCCGGGCGAGCTGAAGAGTAACCCGGCTGCCGATGCGCTGTCGTTGGCGTGGATTGACCTCGCGACATACGTGAGAGAAGTGCTCTCAGCCCCCCAAATCACTCGCCGTTTCGTCTTGGCCTTTACGCTCTGCGGATCCAACTTAAGACTCTGGGAATACGACCGTGGGGGTGGAGTGGCATCCGAGCAATTCAACATTAACGAACCGAAGGGCGGGCTAGAGTTTGTGGCCGCTATGCTTGGGTTTCTTTGGATAGATGAAGAAGGGCTAGGATTTGATCCATCTATTATAGAATCTGATGGCAAAAGGTTCATCGAGATTAAGCGAGATGGTAAGTTGGAGCGTCTTATAATCGACAAAGTTATCACTTGCCCCCGATGCATTGTTAGCAGAGCGACAACTTGCTGGAAAGTTCACATTGAAGGTGATCCCCTAAAGAAACCACTTGTTGTTAAGGACTCATGGCAATACCCAGAACGAGATGAGGAAGGTTTACATATTAAAGAAGCAATGGAAAAAGGGGTGGTTAACGTGGCTCGATACTATCATCATGAGACTGTGTATATTGGTGGCGTTATCGACGACGTTCAAACCTCGATTAGAAAAGGGCTAGATACTATAGCCGCTACAGCCGATACGACGGCTACAACCGCTATAGCCGATACGACGGCTACAACAGCTGCAGCTGATACGACGGCTACAACAGCTACAGCCGACACGACGGCTACAACAGCTACATCAGCTATATCCAATACGATGGATACTATAGCTTCTACAGCTACTAGCACCATGTCGACAATAACAGCCATGGCGAGGCGGAGATCTACCAGTTCCTCGGCCTCTTCGGTGCCCACAGTGGCAGCGTCAGCTATAAGTTCCGGCCGACGAAGAGGACAACGACGAGGGCGGTCAGTGACCTCTCGGTTTCAGAAGACTACAAGAGTCATGCAGCTTCGGAAAAGCAACAGCAGGAGCGACAACAGTAATAAAGAGAGCAACAGCGACAATAGCAGTAGCAGCAGCACTGCTGGTACAAAGCGACGACAAAGGGAAGCTGAGGATGAGGATGCTGTTGCTACTGAAAGGCCGCCCAAACGATCTCGTTCAGAATCAGTTAAATCGGGTAACGCTAAAACGTTCACAAATCGAATCCATCGAAGAGTTGTGCTCCAAGACTATGGAAGGCCAATCTACACAGCTAGCTCCCCGACGGCATTATTAAAAGCGCTAGAGAGCTGCATTCAAGGCCATAAGTCATTAAGGCAACAAGCCGGCCTTCTTCATAGAGATATCTCCATTAACAATGTTATGATTGATGAAGATGGACCTACTAATCGAAAGGGCTTCTTAATAGATCTTGATCTTGCTATAAAGGAGCAACGGATAGAGGGCTCGGGGGCTAAAGGAAAAACAGGAACAAGAGCTTTTATGGCTATTGATGTTTTAATGGGCAAGCAACACTCCTTTATGCATGATCTAGAGTCTTTCTTCTGGGTCTTGTTCTGGATATGCATCCACTACAATGGACCGAACGAGGCCTATACATCAGACTTTGACAGTTGGAATTTCATGTCTGATTACAACCTAGGGGGAGCGAAAATGTCTGTGATCTATGACTCAGGAATATTCTGTCGACGCGCAGAGTCGAGCTTTACACCATTTTACGCGCCGCTGATAGATCTGATGGATAAATTACGTGGTGTTGTGTTTCCAAACGGACAGCCGTCGAAGGAACTGAATGAAGAGCTATATTCAACAATGGGGGAGATTTTACTTCAAGGCCTGGAGTGATTTACGTGCTGTCTGCTCTCTCTTCCCTGTCTTCCCTTTCTCTCTCTTTTTCCTTTTCTCTCTCTCTATCATTTTTGTTTATTCAGCACCTCATGAGAAAATACGCACTGCAACGGCGTTTATGGTTTCAAATTAGCGAGACGTTTTGGATATATTGTTTTTGCTTACATTGATGTAATAGAAAGATGGAATACCAGGTTCACGGTGTTTGTACATAGGAATATGGTTATGGCATGGTAGCAATTAGAGAAGTTGGCCGGTAACTGGGGGAAGCTCGCATTGGGTAGCTAGTAATGAGGCAACACCTCTTTAATTCATACAACGAGATTGTGTTGACATCCAACTATTTTCAGTTGTCTAGAATTCGCAGTGAACTTATATTCACACTCTTGTGCGTTGTTCAAGTAACAAAACAGATAAGAAGAATCCAGCCAGGTATGCAACAACGGAACGTCGATAAGTCTAAGGAACAAATTGGCAATTACTATACTATTACATTACATGTTACAAGATCACGAGATTGGGGGGGGGGGGGGGGGGGGGGGGGGGGGCTTCTTACAGCCAGCGCCGCAGATGAGATCGATTTACGTGCTTAGAACTGCGGACGATATAAGCCTGATGTGTAAGGGAGGAAGTATAATAGCGGCGTGGAGGAAATTATTAAGGATGTATATATTACATCGATTATAGAAAATAAATGTGAAAATATTCCACTAATCTATGGATTCATCTGTACGAGCCCTCCTGAAGAGTGTCTAAGACTGGTTAAAACTGTAATATAATCGAGCTCGATCACTAGTCCGGGAAAGTGGCAAGTATGTTCATTATACAGCAAAAACTCTATAGGACTTGTCATTAGTAGTAATATTAGGAATCTTACATTGAGATTTCTAGGATTTTCATCTAAATCGTAAAGTACAATACTCTCACTATGAAATGAATACTTATTTTTACAAACAGATATAGCAGTAGCAACATGCCATATAACATCTGGTAACGGTTCCAAAGGTAAATAATAAGACATCGTTAATGTTACAAAGAGCAATTAATAAACAAATATTTAATGATTCAAATCCCCAACTTATCAGTATTGAGGGCGAATTCAAGATACATCAGATAGAACTGTCCACGGGTCCGGAGAGCCATGTAGGCGAGGGTCCGGAGAGCCATGTAGGCGATATTGGGTAAAATAAATCTCAGGTGGCCGCGACCAATCCAATCTATCTGCCTTTGTTCGAACCTGCGATTGCCATATAAGTCGCTTATCTTTCGGTCGAGTAGGCCAAAAGTCAATAGGCGAAGGTCTACCCTCTTTTTCAGCATCCCATTCTTTCGTTAGACGCTTCATTGTCCATGCCCACTCAGTATCATTTGTGCCGTCTAATTCTAATTCTTCTTCTCCCCAATCTTCGGTTATATTAGTTCCGTCAATAAGGTCACATAATTCCACCTCATTACGTCTATTGAGACAGTTTTGAGCGAATACTTTCAGACTTGGATAAGGTAAACCTCGTAGGCTACGGACAATGTTGGTTGGCTGGCAGTCTAGGAGTATGTCATCCGCAGGGACAATAACAAAGCTATATAGAAAACCTTCTTTTTTGAATCGGGCGTACGTATGTATTAGAGACATTATTTGAGGGCGAAGTATAGGGTCAACGGAAATGTATATGTCTGAAAGGGGAGGTGATTGAAGAATTTGGATGGTCTTGGATACAAGTGCAGTAGGCACGCAAATCTCCCAGTTCTATACTGCCAGTTAAATCGATTGTACTTTAGGAGATACAATAAACCTACATCTCTTCTTCGCGTTGCACCATAAAATTTAAGAGCAGAAACCCCGACACAGCAGCAAGTGATACCATGGGCCTCAAGGATCTGCGTGATGTGAAGCGTATCCTTAACCCCACGTTTGTCGTGTGGGGAGCTTACGCAACGAAGCAGATCAAGCTTCTTGTCAGACTCAACATTCTTGTCAGACTGTATACTGTTGGTGATGGCGGACATTTTCAGTGCTATGCTGGCTTCACTGAGTCGTTCAATAATGGTTTGTCGATATAGACGGGCTGTATTGATAGGTAGTAGTGTGAGAATACAGGCAGTAAGTTGCATTGCTCTGGATGGGTTGAAAAGGGGTTGGCGTTAGTTTGTCGCAATATATAACTACTGAGAGACTTCATTATTAGAATATATTTCAATATGGCAAGTATTCAATTATCAAACAGTTTAGCTATGCACGTGAATTCAAATATTCACTTATTACCTTCTTTACGCTGTATAGAACCTTGTCTCTTTTGGCCTTGCGATTTACTACCACGTACTCCGTACTCCGTACAGTGTGTGTACAGTGTGCGGATAAAAGTCTACGACCGCTTTGACAAGGTCGCCCTTATTTTTGTTCCTTATATTCGATGCAATTCCTTCAAACGATGTTAGAAACTAGAGCTTTTAATGCCGCTTTATCCAGAAATCGTCAAAGAACTCATGAATCTCTCGAGGCAGCTGGAGCGGCGAGCTCGCGATGCTAGCTATCTGGGAGTCTGTACTAACTGCTAGACAGGCGATGATGATGATATTAGTTATCTGAATGAGGAAGGAAATTTTACAAGATTAGAATTCGGATAGTTTATTATGCTGTTATATTCTAGAATATAAAGACAACAGACTGCTAAAATATTGAATGGTACTGTGGTTGGGCACTAGCCGTGCGAGGGTCCTCGCGCAGCACTGAAGATCTGGATATCGTCGTCCAAGCATCTTCACCTACTGAAATATGGGATGCTCTTCTCCCGTATAACAGGTAAGTACATTAAAATTTCTACTCTTAGAGTCTTTTCTAATAACCAATTTCTAGAATTACACTCTATTACCATCGGCATATTGTAAGAGATGGGAACAACCATTTATAGATATTGATAGATGCGGATGATGGCCAACTTGTTTGCGTTGACGTTCTTATAGCTGGTGTGTTTAATTTATCTTTTAAGATCTATAAAAGATGTCTGCTGTTCAGAGGCTTAATAATTCCGAAGTTCTACGAGTGGATATACGATAATGAGTTCGACGATGAGCGTGTTGGCTCGATGAAGCAGCTTCTGGGTGTTTGATAGGCTTCTATTCGCGATCCAACACTTTTCAACCAGATTATGCTTATATCTATGAGAAGGGCATGAGTCGACGAGCCACTCCTCCATCTGGATATTGGATATATTTCACTTCGCCACCGTCATTAACTCTTTTATAAGCAACAGAATGTGCTCTTGCCGATCAAATGAGCCCGAACAGACAACTTATTCACTCTTTCGAATACATGAAATTCGCATTCATTAATTATTCCTTGACATAGCACTAGCTAAATACAACTACGTTACTTTCTTTGATTTCATGTTCTAAAACTTAATGTGAATTATGAATCAGATATTGTGTCCCTTTTTGAATCATTCATTTTCTTGCTCAAAATAGTGGCGAGAGTGACGCGGTCGATGTGGCATAACACTTGTACGAGCCTTAGACTACTTGCAGCTATATATAGAGATTGCTGGATATCAGATAGAATATAGAAGAAGCAAGCTACCTATGATATATAAGTATAAGGCACTATAATATTCATAAATTTTAGTAGGGATAGATCTCGTAGAACTACTAGATAGATAGAAATTTACTTGATCTATATATTTTCTTACCTCTCGCCAAGTTGCTAACGTATATCAGTGATTTGAGTTCCAGCGCCTTCTCTTGAACCACAGCTTCCATTATGATATCATCCTCTTTTTTATGATTCTCTTTATCAGCCTCTCTTGTCTCCCACCAAACAATAACTTCTCGGGTCTAAAGATGGACGCTTCAATCCCTTTACACGCGCAGGTGCTGATGAGTTAGCAATACTCATGCAGTGAGGAAGTAGAAGTGGGAGCTGCACTAACAACTGACTCACCGCTTTCGTAATGCAATTATTTGGATGACAAAATATAAAAGGCGGTGAGGCTGCTTTGTGCTCCTTATCTTTGTGCTCCTTATATATATAACCTAGAGGGGGTCGAATACTTATTGCCTCCTTACACGATGACGCTGCGACAGAGCCAGTCCTTGATTATGTGACCGAGGTTAGCCTTCGGGAAGATATCTTCCAACAGTTTAGGATGCAGCTATAACTTGAAGGCCGTGGTGAGAGGATGAACGTGGCCATGTTTGCCATCATAATGGTAGCGCCAATTAATGAGCTACGGAGGAGCCTTCTTGATCCTACCAATGC
>JACBYL010000540.1:80000-116267 GCA_015266385.1 Trichoderma oligosporum | reverse complement strand
TCATATAATATAACCTTGAGCTTTGCGCGGAACGAACACCCCTTTGATTAGAGGAGCTACTTCGTCAGCGCTGAAGAAAAAGGAGGAGGAGGAAAAAAAAACAAGACAAAGAAAACAAAAACAACCCCTTCAAATTCCGCGGCGCGGCTCCCCCGGACTTGGGACATGGCCTTCTTTCCCGTTTACCAATAATCAACTTGTCTTCTCCTCATTTATTAGTACGTTTACTAAGGCAGCTAACTTTGTATGCTAATGCAGAATGCATGTCCGTAGCTTAGATTTCCGAAGAGGCAAATAAACCAGGATTTGGGGAGGCATGTGACTCTTAAAGCTGCCATCATATCATTTACTGTACTTCTTTGTATTTAGCTAAGTACGAGTATATACTCCGTAGGCGCACAGCGAAAATATTTAAAAAAATAAAATAAAAATAAAAATTCATTATTCATTTGGCTTCGCATGTCCAGTGACTCAATCCAATAATACTCCGTCCGTACGGAGTACTCGTACTTCTATCTGTATTTTAGGGTATAAGGGGGTTACACGGAGCTCCGGAGCAAAATAGTCAAAATAAAATAAAAAGGGAGTCCGTTGCGCGGGCATGTGATGCGATGCTGGTGGGTTGGGCTGAACTGGGCGTTCTCCCCGCATTTACGGAGTAGAATAGGAGTTATTGGTTATTACGAGTATTAGTTAGTTGCTCAAGTAACACGAAGCATTGGAAATAACTCGTGGCTGATTGTTAGGTAGCAGGTACTCCGTACCTTTTCAGCTGTTCAGGTCAAGTTAGTATCTGATGATGATGGCAATAGGGAATACTCGGTATATTCTGTATTTGAATAAGAAGCAGCTAATTGGGCGGGCAATCAAGCTTGCTTCATGGCGGTCAGTATATACTGTATGGTGTACTTTGTGTGTGTCTTATCTTACTTGGACCTTACCATGCAACATGCAACAACAACAGATCAGTTGTCAAGCCCAACCTATTAGCCAGCACCACGAACATGCATACTTGTACATGCATACTTGTACATACATACAGTACATACATAAGTACATACATACAGTACATACATGAGTACATACATACAGTACATACATACATACAGTACATACATGCGTTACTTAAAGAAAAGAAAACCTCCTCGACCCTTGTTACGAGCATGCGCGCGTGGCACCTCGTGAGCGGCTGAGAAGAATATTTAGAAATCCGTCCCCATTTCATGCAGCCTTAATTAACACCGCTTAACCTAGGTAGGTAGTCCTGAGGTAGTTCAAACAAGGACAGGAGGACAGGACACACACACACACACACACACACACTCTCTCTCTCTCTCTCTCTCTCTCTCTCTCTCTTCCCCTCGCCTCGCCAAGCCTTTGTACGGAAAAAGGGAGGCGAGAGAAAGGAAATGTTTATTGGAGAGTAAGGAGATTTGTTGTCTTGTCTCTTTTGGACTTGTTCTTTATTTGTTGCTGCTGGCATTGAAATGGCCTACCTACATTGTATACATGAGTATGCGTAATTAACTTAAGTGGTAGAAGTACAAGTAGTAAGAGTAGTAGTAGTAATAGTAGAAGAAGACCAGTAGAAGTGGTAGTAATAGTAATAGTAATAGTAATAGTAGTAGTAGTAGTAGTAGTAGTAGTAGTAGTAGTAGTAGTAGTAGTAGTGGTAGCAAGTCGATGGTCACATATCACATACGAACGAAGAGGACATGCTCGCGCTACATCAACTAACTAACAAACGAATGCATATCAACTTGGCGCCTAAAACATTTCGATTCAACAATAATTTTTTAATTTAAATTTTTTTTTTAATTATATCTTCTTTGCTCGCAGCCGAGTTTGTAAAAAAACGAGCCCGTAGCATTCATTAGAGAGACGCAACAATGCTTCCGATGAGACGGGACGACGAAGCTTGAAGGAGAGCAAATAGCAGTGAAATAAGAAGTCGGTAAGTAGGTAGGTAGGTAGGTAAGTAGGTAGGTAATTTAATTTGTGGCAAATATAAAAGCGCCGTATTGTTTGGCCACCGAAGCAAAATAGTGAGTGTGTTGGGCATGCAAGCATAAACTAAATTAAACCTTTCCTTATTATAATGTATACGTACATACATACATCCTCATCACTGCTACAGCTCTATATGATATTTCATTCGTTCTCCTCATCCTCACTGCCCTCTGCATGATATCTCATTCGCTCTCCTCATCTTTCGCTCTATATGATATCTCATTCGCTCTCATCATCCTCATCATCCTCACTTTCATCATCAAGATCCTCATCCTCCTCATCCTCGTCGTCACTATCCTCCACCCCCTCAGGCCTCTCAATCATCAAATACGCCGCCAAGCAAGTCACCCTATTATGCGTCTCATACGTACCCCTCAGTTTCCCCATAGGCTTCTCCAACTTGACCTTCTTGTCCCTAGCCGCTCCCTGCAGATCCTCCGCCTGCACCGTCCACAGCCTGACTTTGCCGTCGCTGCTCGCCCCCACCAGAAACAACGTCCCGGGATTGGCCTTGCTCGGTAGGGCGACAAAGTCTTTGATTCTGCCAGAGACATCGTCCCCTCCTACGTAGCCTACGAATTTGGCCACGGCAAGAGTTGCTGCTTCCGATGGCTTCCTATCCTCTCGGCCTTCCTGGCTCTTTGTCTCGTCTGATGCTTCGGCTTGCAAAAGATCGTCTGCCTTGGTCGAGAAGAATGCAATGCGGCCATCCTCGGTTGCCACAGCGAGCAATGTCACTCCCTTCTCCTCATCTAGCGTAACGTAGCTGAAATGGTGTATCTTCACCTTCTTTGTCGACGGCATCACTCGGCACTTTGGCACGCTGTCCATGCCAAAAACAACAACGTCTCGATCGAATCCCACTGCAAATTCATCGGCCCCATCTGCTGTTCCCCAGACCACTCTTCGTGCCTCGCCGCTGGAGTGCTTGCTCTCTCCCACCTCTCTCAGCATCTCCTTGCTAAAGCTCAGCACACCAGCCTTCTTTCCTGTGACAAGATTCCACAATCGCATGCATCTCTCGCCTTTGCTGACGCTAATCATTAATTTCATGCTTGGATGAATGGCAAAGTCATTCACTCCCGACGGTGTGCCGCCAAACGGCGCCGTGTCACCCGTCGGCCGGCCGTGTGCCTTTGGCTTCGGCGTCTTGATATTGCTCAACATGGACCAGTCTCTTGTACGTGTCACAGCAATTGTCGAATCGTCGCTCGACGACAGTAGTTTCGATCTCGTAGGGAATCGCAGCGCCGTAATTGTCGAATCATGGTGTAATAGTGTCCCAACTTCTCTGTTCTTGGGATTCTCCAAGATTGGTCTCGGTGCCACACTAGCCAATGCATCTTGATTCTTCCTGCTCGGTGGATGTGCCGACAGACTGTACACGTGGACTCGTTCGTCAGTGCTGCCCGAAGCTAAGAAAACTTTTTGAGTCTGGCCCGGCACTGGCGCTGATGGGCCAGACACTGCAACGCATCGAATAGCCGACGTATGCGCATTGAAAAGGAATGTATCGGCAAACTGCGTCTCCCCATTGGCTTCAATTCTTGCCGTCAATCCATGGAGAACTCTGTCGTAGGACCCCGCGACAATCTGAATCGTCTCCTCCACGATCCTCCTGCTATTTGTCGTAAGCTTTGTTGTTGTTTCCAATGTTTTTGACTTTTTGGTAGATGCAGGCTCAGCAACACTCTCGCTGATAGCAGCCGCTTGCCTCTTTCTTTTGACCATTTTCTTTGTCGGTATATATTGATATTGGCTTTATGGGGGTTTTTTTTTTTTTTTTTTTTTTTTTTTTTTTTTACTGAGCGAGATCAATCTAAAAGATCCAGATGCTGCCTCTCAACTAGAAAAAAAAATTATGGATAACATATGTACTTGCCCAGACGATAAGATAAGCAGAACAATATTCGACCAGACGATAAGATAAGCAACACAATATTCTCTTTAATGCATACGCCTCATTTTGTGCATACATCCACTACCGCAACAATAAGATGAGACGGATATTGATATCTATAATTGAGATCCTTTACAAAATGGAATACAATCATCTCGTAGAGGAAAGAGAAAAGAGAGAAGGGAAGGGGGGGGGGGGAAAAAAAATTTTAGGGAAGAGAAAAGAGAGAAGGGAAGGGGGGGGGGGGAATAAAATTTTATATTTCCATAGCCGGCGTGATACTCCCCGTATATGCTCGAATATAATGTGTGTGTATCTGCTTCGTAATATTTCGAACCAATGCTTGTTGCCCAACAAGGGTAAAAATAATAATAAAAATAGAGGAGGAAAATAGAGGAAAAGGAAAAAAAAAAAAAAAAAAAAAAAAAAAAAAAAAAAAAAAAAAAAAATTAAAAAAAAAATGAAGAGACATCTTTTTCATCACTGAGATCCTTCCCTCTCTCGTCCCCTCTCTCGGCTTAGCTCTATGGTACTTAGACTGGGGAAGCGCTTCGCAAAGTCTTCAATATAGTCATCCCTCTCGCGGGCGGTCATCTCTAACATTGGCTGCCCAGGGAGGTCAATTGCTATCAGACGTTCAAATGTAGCTTCATCTCTTCCCTTGGTTGGCGAGGATTGCTTTCCTCCTGTTGGGACATTGTTCAGGTGAACGGGTTTCCTAGGGGCTGGCGGCTTAGCCTGACTCTTGGCTGACGCAGCTGCAGGAGCTGATGCTGCACCCGAAGCCTGTTTAGCATCAACCAAAGAGCCATCACTTCGTCGTGGATCCACCATTAAAGGCTTTGCAGCTACGGCAGGCTTACGCTTCACCTCGAGGTGCGGCCTCTCCGGTTCACTTGGTGCCGATTCAACATCTGTGTACTTCCCATAACCATGAGCCGTCCGCGGCACGCTTGCCGGTTTTTGTTCTTCGCTCAACAGACTCTGAACCCTGTTTTGGATACTAGCAGCTCGTGCTGCTCCCATGGATTTTGGTGCCAATCCAGATCTAGCCTTGGAGGGCGAACCGCCTTCTGCGACTCGCCTTCGGTATTCTGCTTGCGCAGCTTCTACTCTAGCTTCCTCCTCTTCTAGTTTGCGACGCTCCATTTCACGACGCATCTCAGCTGTCATATGATGGTGACCCTCCCCATCCGAATCACTTCGATCATCTGCCGCCTCTGAACCCTGAATCGGCGTCAAAGCCCGGCGTCCTTGCTCTTTACCAGGCGTTGGAGGTCTAATATCGGCCTCGTTGTCAGGTGGTGCGTTGTTTTCGAATCTCTTAAACGCATCGCCAAATTTGCTTGCGAGAAGGTTCTTGGAGGTAGACGATGTCGTCTCAGATCGTTGCTCGTACTGGTCCACATCGTAGTCTTTCGCCTTAGAACTCCTGTTTGAGCTTCGAGAGACCTGCTCTTTCAAGCTTGCTCCGCCGTCAGTATTTCGTCCCGTGTTGGAACTCGACAGAGGCAGATGCCACGAAGAATTTCGAGTTACCGAAGGCTGGCGACTGGAAGGCTTCGAGGCATTTTCCCTCTCTCGCAGGTACTCCAATGTGCTGGATTCATATGTAGAGCTAGCGGGTCGCTGTTTGCCAACAAGGTCACCAGCCGAGGATCTCATATCTATTAAATCTTCTTGGGAACTGAGAATATCCAATGATGTTCTAGATGAAGCAACTGTGCTCTGACTCAACCGTGGCTGAACTGACGAAGATCGTGTAGTGGCTGAAGTCCAGTTCCCACCAGAGTGGCGTTTAGCGGTGTTTTGCCCCGTGAGGGCCGCTGTGCGAGGCAAGCGAGGAGTGTCCACATCGAAAGAGCGTCTGCTTTTTTCAACATCCAATTGTCGCTCCTTATCAGGGGACTTTTCAGTCATTGTCCCGGTAGAGACATAGGACGAGTTTGCCGTCTTGTTGGCGATCGCCTTGAGTGCCGGGTTGCTCGTAATGATAGACTGAGCTCGGCTAATCGTAGGCTGCGACGTGGAAGAAGGCGCCTTTGAAAGGGCATTGGCCTCCAAAGCAGGCGGTGAGATTTCTGGAAGCGGGCGAGACGAGATTGGGGTCACAGAGTGTGGCCTGGGAGCTGGCTTTGGAGAAACAGAATTTCTAGGGGTTGCAAATGCCTCATCGGCCAACCGTTCAGCGACTCTCGTATTCAAGTCTTTCTGCTGACGGGGCGAACCCGTTGCAGAATCAAAGTTGAAAGTTGTTTGGTCGTGGAGTAGGGAGAATTCATCTAAACGTGGAAATCTAGATGATAGCTCATCAGGCTCTGCTAGACGGGCGGCGGCGATGGCGGTGGCTTTCGCGTCTAAAGCGGCAAATGGATCCCCCTCGTTGACTTTTCCAGCTGCAGGAGTCCGAGACGGCGAGGGAGTCGGACGGCCTCTCCTCATTGGTATGATATCCGGAATGGCTTGCTGTTCCCGTGCGGGCGCCGACGAGAAGATGGCGCCGACGACAGGCGCTTGGTGCAGTTTTTGGTCCGTAGACGAAGCAAGTTGTCCGGCTCTGGGTTCTGCATTCGCTCGTCCCGAGTAAATCTATGGTGATATTTGTGTTAGTCCTACTATCTTCTCTAAGTTATAAAAAGCAAAAAAGTAAAAAGATTTTTTCTCACATCATGGATTGGCATTTCTCGGCCTTGCATAGCACAGGCCTCTTTTAGAACCTGGTATATATTAGGTCTGGCTTGCATGTTCTCCTTCAGCATTGTGGCTGTTGAGAGGGTCAGTCAGTCAAATGAGGCGTCATCAAAACGAGGTCAGAAGCCGGGATTGCGATTCATACCAATCAGCTTTTTCAACTTATCAGAAAATACCGGATAGCTAGGATATTTGTAGCTCGCGTTCAGAATAGCCAGTTGCCCCTGCTCTTCAAATGGAGTCGTGTAGTAGCAGAGTTTGTATAAAAGAACGCCCAGCGCCCAGATATCCGACTTTTCATCAATCGGCTGTTTTCGGTAGACATCGACCATTTCAGGGCTTCGATATTGTAATGTTGTGTGCTTTTGGACATCCTCATCCATCAGGCGACACTCGACGACGGTCGTGGGAGCCGATCGTGGAGGGGCAGCTGAGCCAAAATCACAGAGCTTGAACCGCTTGATAGAGGGACCATTAGTGATTAAAACGTTTTCGACTTTCAAGTCTCGATGTAATAATGGCGGCTTGAGATAGTGCATGCAAGCAACACCTTCTGCGATGTCGGCAAATATGTTGATGATCTCGGGTTCGGTAAGGCGGTGTTGTAGTCGGGTATTCATAAAGTCAATGAGGCCGCCGCCATCGCAAAATTCCATTAGTAAAAACACCTCGTATCCCCCTCCTTTCAATTCTGACGCGTGAGAGTCGAAGTAGGTAACAATGGCCTGGTGGCCCTTTAGCCGCTTCATCGTCTCGACTTCGGTTCGCATACTCCGCAGCGCCTCCTTATCAGGTACCGCCACTCGCTTCAGGACGGCCAAATCAGTGCCGTCAATGGCCTTTGGCATCTTAACGAGGTAGACATGCGCAAATCCTCCCTCTGAAAGATATTTCTGAATCTGGACTCGATGATTGCCAACCTGAATCTTGGTCCCTGGTACAAAGGTCCCAGCCGGTGGGACAACAGCTGGTGGCGTCGCAGAAGCAGGATATCCAGCATGAGGATGGCGAGCCTGCGGGGCCATTCGATGTCCGTACGATGCCATTTTTCGATTATCAACAAAAGGGTCGGCTTCGTCTACCGTTTCTCGAGATTAAAATCGTAGGACGAAGCCCAGAGCCCCAGGGTTTCGTTGGGTGCAAGAAAGAAGCCCAACGTGCCCTTTTTTTTATTTTCCGTTTTGGGGTGACGTACTGGGAGAACCTAGGCCAAAGGGCGGAGGGGCGCGCGGTGGTGCAAGGGGCAATCGAGATTTGGTATACCGCTAGATGCCTTTGATGATCAAGACATTGGTGAGTGAAGCTATGATATTCATTCAGATATGTGCTTTATGTCGATTCTTTGTTCTTGACTAGAGTGGATATTAGAAGAAGAAGAAAAACTCGGCGCACTGGCCACGAAGTTTTTTTTTCTTTTTTTTTTTTTTTTTTCCTTTTTCGAAAGGACACACGGTCCTGGAGGTTTAAGACGAAGAACAAGGCCCAGCCTCGCTCCCAAAGACCCTCCCACCCACACCCACACGCTATTCAAGATGCAATCGGAACATTATCGGTTAATCTCACAGTCAGCTACCAACTGGCTTGGCATTGAGGACGTCATTTGTCCAGCAACTTGCTTGGCCAACTGAACTCTCCCCGAGCTAGTAATTAGTATGGAGTAAGCTTCGTAGAGCCTCTAATCTTGGGGCTTGGGCATCATTGTCTGTGCTGAAGCAAAGCCCGCCGAGGAGAATGTCGCTGGTGTGTGCTGTAAGGGCTCTAAGATGAGGAATGCGAGATGAGAAAGACTCCTTGGCAATCACAATCAACCACAACTAAGCTGCCACATTCTTCAGCGCCGCATATGGGTATAACGGTAAACCGTCTAATGACTTGTCCGCGTGATTTGGGATTTTTACTATTATTACTATTATTATTATTATTATTATTATTATTATTATTATTATTATTATTATTATTATTATTATTATTATTTTGACAGCACGATTACTTTGTCATCAGGTCACGATGGGGATGCACATTAGGTGCGGCTTTTATTGGACTAGGCCCAGCTGTTTCGGTATGGGAGAAGACAAGGCCAAGATTGATAACAATTTATAAATACCTACATACACGCAAAGTAGAGTGGTGTGTGTGCTATGTACCTACTAGATAGCTTTTTTAAGCATGAAAAATAATACGTCCAAGGTAATCGAGCGAGTTTTAAGCATGATTTGATGATGGTTCGATAATCTAACTTGAAGCTGTCCCACACCGAACCGAACTTAACTAAGGCTTTGGGTAAGCACAGACTCAATCTCGAGCCTTGACACATGAGACGTGCAAGAGATTAAATAGTCTTTGATTGTTGAATCTCTCCCAAATAGCGTGGTCTTATAAAAGAGAATGAATTGTATGCACTATGCCATCTCCGTTACATGTAACTATATACGCATATACATGTACACTCACTCTTCGTCTCTTCTCATCTCGAGGTGTTTCATCTTCCCAGCTGTGATCTACTTGGCGGTGTCGCATAATCATGTGTGATTTTCAGGGGACCATCAGCATTTAGCTGTTCATATACGGGAATAGATGCATAGTACTCTCTACTCATACGACAAATGCAACGCTGCAAAATACTCCCAACAGCCACATTGGCAACGACGCAATACATGTTGCTTCAACTTTGCCTCACTGACATAAACATTGGCTACCAGATATTTTTTTTTCTATATTATATAAAGGGCCCTCTTTCAAGAACCAAGATCTACCATACTTGTACTCCGTAGTAACACCTTTTTATTCTCATGTATTGTATGTACTTGAAGTGTCGACGGACCGGCTTCGGGAGTATGCCGAGAAGCCGAGAACAGCCACGATTTCAATGGAGACTTCTTGGGCATATCAAACTACTTGTGCTCGCTGATTGTAACATGAGAAATTGAAAATCCAAGGATCTTCTTGTCGATGCTACTTTGTACAAGTACAGCGCATCACTTGTCAGCTTTAGTACACTGAAATGTACAGTATTGCTAACTCTTTTGAATTTTTATCATATTTTATTTGTTTTATCTTTATTTTGCTCTTATCCTCCCTAGTGCAGCTAGTGGTTTGCTTATAACCGCTTATATATGTAAGAGTGCATATAGTAACATGTATGTGGCGCTGTATATACGGAGTAAAACTAGCATCAGATATCTATTCTTGTGACCTTTAAGACGTGGCTAGGGTATCGTCTGCAATTGGACAAGACACAAAGCGCGCTCCTCAAGGAACATCACCCGCAACCGTGCGCTCAAACAACAGTAAAGTTGGTAGTAGTAGCCTCGTTTCAGTCGGAGATTATTTCACAATAACAAGAACAAATAATGGAAACTCAGTACCTCCATAGATTATAAATATAAAGTATGGAGAGTACAGAGTACAGAGTAATCGTCAGGTTCTGCAACATTAAGAGGCCGCAAAGGCATGGCAAAAGCTTCAATGCCAACACACACATACTGACTGTGAACACATACACACACACACACACACATACCCGATTTCCAAGCCCGTCTTTACTCGTACGCATTTTCAGGGTGACCAGCTCATACATACAAGGTATCGATCCCAAAACAAAAATCACTAGTCAGCCCAAGCCCATTTCAAAACAATCTCCAGCCCCAAGTCCACCAATGAAAGAGTTCCATCTCAGGCACTGCTCGGCTCATTTTTGCCGTTCAAACGACCAGGCTTGTCAGCCAGTCCCAGAATTCCCGACACACCAACACACCCGGCCCACCCCGAGTTCCAACTTTAGGATTCCCAGCCCTGTTGGAGTAGCAATTGGACAGATACTACAAGTAATGCAATGTTTCAAGCCCAGCGCCTAGTCGACATATAGTAGCATCTACGTAATGCTACCTGTTAGGTAGGTGGTTTTATCATTAACCGCCCGCGACGGAAGTTAGTTACGAGTATGTACGGAGTACTTTCAACAAGCGATCATGGATAATGGATAATGGGCATGTACAAGTATGTATTCTTTTGTTTTAGGCGTTTGGGATTGACCTTGATGGGTTTAGTAGGTTTTGTTAGGAATAAGCTGATGCTGCGCCCCTGTTGTCTGATGTAACTTATACGGAGCAATGTGTTGTTGACCAAGATGAGCTCCCTCCCGCGATAGTTCCTTTAAAGAGACCCCGATTCCTTCTTGTCTTCCACCCACGATCCATGACACTGAACCCTTCTTTTTTTTCTTCATACATTCTTATACAGCTGGACTATATAATTAGCAAAAGCATAAAAACTTCAAAAGACTAAAATACTTTCATTATATCCTTTCCCTTTTTTAAATTTCAACTATCACCAAAATGTCTTCTCCTCAGCCCCAGATGGTCGCCCAGCAGATGACTGCTGAGGCTCCTGCGCAAGCCAGATCAGAGCAGCCGGTATGTCTCTAAGCCCTTACGTCTTTTCCTTTCCTTTCCTTTCCTTGATATCCGGTTACGCATTGGAACAGGAAAAAAAGAAAGGAAAAAAAGAAAGGAAAAAGACTACGAATATCTATACGATATAGATATGTATAATTCAAACATGTTGCTAATGCTATTTTATCTTTGGTAGCGTCTCGTCGAGCCTATGAGCATTGAAGCCAACATGCGTGGTGGTGATGGCGACAAGGGTGTAAGTGCAGCTTATACATACACATATATCATACATTACCCATACCGAACCCTTTCAACCAACATGAACCACATGTGGCAATTTTTTTAATTTTTTTTTTTCCTTTTTTCTTTTTTACGTTATTAACGATGTATGCTATTTCTAGGCCATCTGCTGTGGTATCTGCGCCGGTCTTGCTTGCTTGGAATGCTGCGAATGCGGTGAGGACTGCTGCGAATGCCTCTTCTGCTGTTAAACGTGGAGCGGACGGGAATGATGAATTGATGGGCAACGTTTCATACAATACGCTATATAATAAGTGTTGGAAGCGGAAAGAAAAACGAGGACCCAAAGGAAAGCTGTTCGGCATGGTCGCAAAACGGGCGTGTTGGCCACTTAATGATATGATATCCCAAGACTGTTCAGTCAGGCGAATAGAGCAATACCCATAAATTTTTACATATCGAGAAACATATTTTTCTTTTTCTTTTCTATATTTCAATATGCCACTTCTGCTGTGTCTTTTACGTTCTTATATATATATATATGTATGTATGTATGTATGTATATATGTATGTATGTATGTATGTTTATATAGAGTGATGGTGTCCGATGTTTTTTTCTTCAACTCTACACCACAATCTCTGCCAACCTCTTAACCACATCTTCAAAGTATCTCACGGAGAGTCGCTCCGCTACTTCGTCGGCCGTCTCATCGTCGCCTGGCTTCAAGTCCAATTCATGCTCGCCCGTCAGACATATCCTCGCTGCTTTTTCAAATTTTTCTCCCATTTCAGCGCCGACATCGGCCACCCGCTCTGCAGCAAGCAAATGGCTTCGTACATGCCGAACCACATCTGTCTGACCCTTGGCCAACCTCATCTCAATTCCAAGCACTCCCTCCACAGGTTTCCAATGCGCCAGCTCCACGAATATGATGCCAAGGCTGTATATGTCGAAGCTTTTCTTGGACCTCTCGCGGCTTTTGCCTTGATTTGATTGCGCCCGAGGATGCCGGTATAAGTCGTGCTCGGCGTCATAGCCAGGGATTTCCGTCACTTCGTCAGAGCCACCGGGACGGGAAAAGTCAAAGCCAGAGAGATACACTTGGCTATAATCAACATGGCCAGTCCTTGTTCGGAAGAATAGGATGTTATGACTGCGAAGGCCCTTGTGAAGCCAATTGACTGCGTGAAGATATAGCAGGCAGTTGCTGAGAGCGTGCGCCAGTCTGATGCGATCGGTGACTCGGGGCTTGCGCACTGTGTTGTCTACGAGCAGCTCTCGCAGAGACACTGGCGGCAAGGTTGTATGTAGGTCCTCGTTGCTCGGTCGTTCAAATATCAGACCAAGTCGTCGATCCAGAATATCCACATCATCTTCTGGAATATCTGGGTCTGCTTTATCAAAGAACCCGATACAGTGAGGCGTCCGAAAAGCTTCTGGCTTGGGACTGTGATTGAGTAAAGAGGCCAACTTTCGCACTCTGTCGACAATGTCCACTTTGGACAAGCAGCCAGGGTTGCCCGCCGTATCGTAGTCTTTCCATTCGATCCATACCTTCTTTTTTCCTTGAGCTGTTTTCATAACAGCCTCGCATCGAGGAGCATCATAGTCATCCACATCCGGGTCTAATTCTATAAGATATCTAGGAACTTGCACAAAGTGTTGTTCACCAGGTTTTGCCAGTCCAAGAAAGGCTGCTACACTATCGTCGATGATAGCTGGAATATCCGACTTGGGGTCGATGGTTTCATTAAATGCCTTGAATTTTGCTAACCTAGAGAGTTGCCTCAGCTCGGCCACGTTTGCCTCTCGCTCGGCGTTGGACATGCGCGTCCGCATCGGTGCGCGAGCGTCTCTGTCGTCCAGTTGAGCCTTGAGGGCTAATACGAGATGATTTAGATCAGCAATTTTATGATGAAGGAGCAATACACCTCGGTTAGTATCCTGCACAGTATGTCGGATCTCAATCTGAAGTGAGTGGTCTAAGATGTTCATCATACTGTCGTTTAAGATGGTAAACTTGGAAAGAAGATGCTCGAACCCTTCTTTATCAAAGGATACCCACTTGAATCTCTTTAAACCTTGTTGGGATTTCTCTTTGAGGTTCATCATGGCCTTTTTGATGAATAATCGTTTCTTTTCTGATATAGGAAAACTAGCTTGCTTGGCGTCCTGCTCGGGGGAGACAAGGAAATCGCCATTATCGACAACGGGGGATAGGTTGCTGTGTTTCCGCTGGTATTCAATAAATTCATTGAACAAACACTGAACTTGCACTAGCAAGTCTAAAACAGTCTGACGATGTAGGTTGAAAATGTTGGAATTTAGTATACGATCTTGATTTTCTGTGTCCACGTCTAACAGGCCAGATGTTTCACTCCAGGCGAAAAGGCGCTGCTGCTCCAAACGGAGTCGCAGGTTGAGGTATTTACAGTCATCTTCATATCCGAGAGCTGTAACAAGAAGCTGTATGCCTTTTGGAAGAAAATTCCCAGCAGATGTTAACAGTTTTGTACATAAGAAGAAGGTTAAGAAACAGAAAAATAGTATACAAATGATCCTAAGGGGGTGGCCAAGCACATGCCTTGGATACAGCCAGTGTAGACTTGCAAGCCCAACGATGCAACACCAAGAGCCAGGCCAGCTATGGAGATTGGATCCATAGAGATAGGGAATTCGGATCTCTATCCAAGCTTGGCCTCTATCTTTAGACGCCGGCGAGGAACAATTGAATCGGGAGGAGTGTTGAGTAATTTGGAGGCAACTTGTATGAGTAAGCCACAAGATTGTGTGCGAGGGGGACAAGGGCTGGGCTGGGGTCCTTGCAAAACGGGCGAAGTGGGGGATGAAGGAGCGGAAGAGCACGGAGCCATTGTGAAGACCGAACTGGCGGTGGCAAATGGGTCAGAGCAAGGAATAGAAAAATGTTTTGAGTGGATGCCGGGTGATCTATGAGTATTACCTTGTTGCAGTATGGAGTAAATACAGACAAGTAGTAGATGTTGACAGGAGTACAGGAATACTTTCAACCTTGTATTACGGAGTAAAGATGCTACAAGTACCCAGGTAGTAAGATTCTAATCTACGGTAAACCAAAGTCTAGAATTAATTAGTAGTACGGAGTACGAAGTAGGTAGGTAGTATTTTCCTCATACGAGGTCATATAATTATCTGCAAGGGAGTTTAGATTTTGAGACACAGCAAAATGCTATATCTCAATCTCGTCTCATCTCGCGTCCCCCTCACATAGAATGCGCCTCTTTTCGTCATTTTTCTCTTCTCTTTACGGAGTACAGATCACATACCGTAAGGCTTAGTCTCTCAAGCCAGATAACAATAATTTCAGTCATAATTCCATGATTCTACTGGATTCTGCATGTGTTACACAGCAGAGATTACTCTGCAAGATACTGTACCAAATACAGGGGGGGGGTATTGGAAGGATTGATATCGCGTTGCCATTGGCCCCCCTGAAAAGATGGCATTGATCAAATGCGAGCAGAGCTTTTATTTGTACAATTATGTAGGTATTTAGCAAGGAGTATAGTTAACCCATACAAAAACATTTGCCGTCTAATATAGTAGGTTTCATGTTCTTTGTGCTCCCTACAGTTAGCTCCAGCATGACAAGGCACCACATCTTACAGGGACAGCTTCCGCTGGGTCTCCCACTTCCGAAGCGGATACGCGGAGTATTATAAACTCTGTACTACTTACTGGATAATACTTACTCGTACTACTTGGTACAACAATATTTACCGATTACTAAACGTTCAATTGTCGGAGACAGATCCGAGCCTGCCGTACGTAAGGTACTAGTGGTATGGGGTCTTTTGAGCTTGTAAGAGGTATCTACAACAATATATAAAGTATATACATACAGTACACTCTTGTTGTTTCTGACGAACAACTACTTCGTACAACTACCGCCACTACTATTCAGGCTATTAATACTAATACTTGTATGCAAAACGGAC
The DNA here is from genome assembly GCA_015266385.1 of Trichoderma oligosporum. Classification (NCBI taxonomy): domain Eukaryota; kingdom Fungi; phylum Ascomycota; class Sordariomycetes; order Hypocreales; family Hypocreaceae; genus Trichoderma; species Trichoderma oligosporum. The sequence continues at coordinate 101,057 of JACBYL010000540.1, read as the reverse complement.
TCACCGGCAGACAAAAGGAATGAGCGTTGCATCTAATGTCGGCTGAAACCGCAATACTAATCCCCCAATGGCCACAACTTGCACACTTGGTACTACTACCCTGCCTGTCCGTCTTATCGCATCGGACCGTATACAAGGCACCCTGTTCCAAGTATAGTACAAAGTTGGACTCTTCCGTACCTCGTACTTGGCGATCTGTCTTGCGAAAAGCCTAGACAAGTAGCGCTACAACTAGCATCTGACAGGCTTTGCGGTCGGGCCCATGGTTCTTACGGAGGGGGGGGGAGGGGGGGTAATCTATGTTTGCGGAGAGCCCGCCGCCGAGGCGTCCAACCAATCCAAGGCGGCTGTGCTTGATGGTCAGAAACCGTTCAATTAGTTCATGTTGGGCTTTTGTCTTACCCGAACTACTAAGAGTATACTTTTGGTATCGTAGAGTCGTTGTGTCTGTCTTACGGAGGCAGTAATGAACAGGATCTCATAGCGGATAAGGCACTGGGTGGCTTTGAGAGTTGCAACTAGCTTGAGCAAGTCTGTAATTATGGTTAATGGTCCAGTCGATTCTGTACCCACACTTTAACAGGCAGTAAGTATAAGTACCTATTATACCGGACTTCACTTGCAATTTGATGTACAGAACGAGTACATGGGCATGTATTCCATCAACCTAAAAACCAATGGATGAGGTCGTACAGGTACAGCATCAATACGACTAGATCCATCGCTCAACTATGTTTTTATGTCTCAGGTACCTCTTACGCCATCGTCTCTAGTTAGGTACCGCCTGTTATGTACTAACTTTTCTTAACGGCCTGGCCTCGAGGATCTTTTTCTCAATTGATAACTCCCGTCCATACGTCCATACGGTGAGGAGAAGAAATACCCAGTTTCTTACAAATCTTGAATTTTCATCCCTCTTTGTCCTCTTAATACCTCCGTTACCTTATACTAGTACCCCCCGGTTCACTGCTAATATACAATGTCCTCGGTACAGTACAGACACACAAACCAACAACAAGAGACAAGGTACTAACGACCTCTGACTTGGCGTTATCACTACAATATATCCTTTGTATTGGTACGCTACAAGTACCATCTGTCGAGGTAGAGCTATACGACTATTACAAGTATTACAAAGTATTATTATCAACCAGGTGTCCCTGGATTGCCGCCGCGTCTTTTGCCCGCAGCGTTGAACCATTAAAAATTTCCCCACCTCAGCGAATCTCCTCCCCTGAGCTGCAACAGCCGGGCTCATCAACGCCCTGCACGATCTCATCTATTTCTTGTTCCTTTTAACTTCTCTCTTTCTCTTTTACTATTGCAACAACCATACGAAACGATTACGATACGAACCCTGTTCTCCATTCATCCGTATTAACAACATTAGTAGCGGACATGATGGCGAATGGTTCTGCCGTGCATCAGCCACCGGCTGGTACCCTGTCGCCTCCTGATTCCTCATCGTCTGCATCTCAGTCGCCGATTTCCCCGACGCAGGGTGTCCGGAATGCTCAAGCAGTTGCCGACGTGCCCGGCGCTGGCTCGACAAACCGCACCCTCAGAGACCCTGAAGACCCAGTCAAAACATACGACATTAATAAAGAAGACAGTGATGGCCGACCACGTGAATCTGCAGTTCCTGCGGCATGCTTGGCTTGCGTAAGTGGGATAATCCTTTATTTTTATTTTGATCTTGTTTTTTGTGCTTTTCACTTCGCCGACCTCGCTTGAGCAACATCCAGTTCTTTCGTTTTTGTATCCCAGCGGAAACGGTGGCTGCAGAATGATATTTCCGACGCATATATACAGTGTACTTCATACAAAGTATCAAAGAGGAAAGAATGGGTAATTGATAGGATGGGGAAAATGGGAGGAGAAGAAATATGAGAGAAGGAGAGGGGGGACCGTTCCCCAAGTAGAATTTTTATTGGCGATGTTACCATTGCTGCAGCCAACCTCATAACCTCTTTGCTTATTCTTTTCGGGCCTGTTTGAACGATGGACCATCAATCGCTAACTAGGAGTTGCCGCTCTCGGCCGTATAGCGAAACAAACATCTCAAGTGTGATGGACAGACTCCGTGCTCTCGATGCATTGGCACCAACTACGAATGCATCTATGTAGCCTCACGACGCGGCTACAAGGGACCTCGCCGAGGAACAGCGCATAATCCAAACAAACGCCAGGCTACATCTCCTCCTGACACGGACAACATCAGCCTCGGTCCATCGGAATGTCCCATGCTACTCGGAGCCGGAGTCTCCAGCGCCATGGCAGTGCCGGTATCGACTCCGATGGCTATTCATAGCTTCAGCCCTACGAGCATGCTATCCGAGACCTCCCCGACGTCGACTTTCCACAGCACCCCTGCTGTCACGCAGGCACAGCTTTACCAGTCCTACTGCAGTATCAACGGCATCAAACCAGGCGGCATGCTCGCTAGTACCCACCTACCATTCCCTACCCACTTTCCCGTACAGACCCTCCAGGAGAGGTGCTTGGACTCTTTTTATCGTTACTTTCACGGTTCACACCCCTTTGTGCTCCCAAAGGAGCATCTGCTTCGGGTTGCCAATGAGATTCCCATTGAGCCGCTCATGGCAGTGATCCGATGGGTTGGTTCGCTCTTCATTGATGTCGGCAAGTCACGGCCAAGCCTGTACGATGATGCTATGCGTCTTATCGACGATTTGACCCAGCCTCAAGACGGATTCAAAATTCAGGCCATGATGGTTCTCATTGTTGCACTTGATGGTAGCTGCCAAAATGACAAAGCTGCCGAGCTATTGGGCCGGACCGAAACACTAGCTATCCACATTGGCCTTAATAAGGGGCACTTTGCTTCCCTGAACGGCCGCGGTAACCCTGTACTAGAAGAAAGTTGGCGGCGGACGTGGTGGGACCTGTTCATTATTGACGGCATGATTGCTGGCGTTCATCGAGTCACTAATTTCATTCTCTACGACGTCCCTACCGATGTTGGTCTTCCATGTGAAGAGCAGCAGTATTTGACAGGAGTGAGTCCTAACTGCTAGTTTTTTTTTTAATAACATTTAAGCCAAAACCGAGAAGACGTTCAAAACTAACAAAATGCCTTAGCAAATACCCCCGCCTATGTCTTTGGAAGAATTGGAAGATCGAGACTTTTCTGGTGATGAGCGCCGGTTTTCTTCCTTTGCGTACCGTATCCTCTGTGGACGAAATTTGGGTAGATTTATGAGAACACCACCCATACAGGGGCCAGAGGATGAAAATCTGGGACGAATTGAAACCCTTCTCACCAATTGGAGACTTCACTTACCAGAGGATAAGAGAGACTCGTTGCAATCAGACGGCCAACTAGACGAAATGATGTTCCAGGCACATATGATGATGTATGCCACGTCAATCCTTCTGCACCAGCCTCATTCGCAGCTCGACTCTTCACCATCCCAGAAAATCACATCTTGTGCGCCATATCAGCTGGTCCCTGCTGGAGATCTTTTCAACAAACATACAAAACATACAATTACGTCAGCAAATGGGATTAGCAAGTTGATTACCCACCGAGTACCATTGCTTTCTCATACCCACTTCTTCACCTGCGTCATCACCCTTTCTTCTATCGTACATCTCAACAAGTGGGCACTCTTCTTTATCCAGCAAGACGATGACGACCTGAAGCAGCAGATTCGCCTCAACATTGGTGCTTTGAACGAGCTATCCAACGTGTGGGGCGCTGCCGATAGAGCACGAGGCCAGGTAAAGGGCGTAGCCCAGGAGATTTATCACATCAAGAAGGAGCAGCAAAAGAGCCCACAATACTGGCTCGGCTTCACCCATGACGATGTTTTGAACAGTATGGCCGCAGATGAATCCATCATCAGCAACTTTGACAACATGACGCCATCCCATATGTTGGGATAAAATGAAGATCGATGTACTCCGTACGGAGAGTAACAGTAATGAAAAAAAAAAAAAGATTTACAAATGCGTAGACATGATATGCCTTTTATTTGGTATATAGAGTCTTTGGTGTATGTAAACGTATAGATAGGGAGGATTGTGATTTTACACACGTGGAGGTTACTATCTACAATCTTGGTATGGACAAGCTTCAAAGAGACTTAAAAGGGCATTGGTCGGGGTGCTGCCACTGCCACTGGAACTATCTTCTCCTGTATTTGAATATTTAGAACAGGTTTGTATATTTAATGAGCCATGAATATGACACATTTTGGCACCATGATTTTATTTATTTGCAGGGGATATAACACTTTGTACGGAGTACTCCGTAAAGAATCAATAAGTTACCGTTATGCATAACTTACATTTCGCTTTCACATGTCATTGCGAATACGGAGTATGGAGTACTTACCCCCCCGTATATATTCTTTTATATCCCTACAGTATACGGAGCACTTGTACAGGGACACCTAAATAGCTCTAATTCTCACTAAAGCATTGTTGAAATCGGGAATCTGAATTTGAATTTGTATGCTATGGATTGTGAATCTGGCATCTCGTATCGCTTAGCAGTATAGGAGTTTGCAGGGTAGGTTCTGATATGTTCCAGCGACTTGGATAGTAAAAGTATACGCAAAACGCGTGAAGCTAACTAATACTCCAAACTGCCTATGCAGCGAGCACATCACATATAATTTATATCGATTACTACCCAGGTGGCAAACATAAAAATAATTTCCGGTTTGGGTGTCGGTCGATCGGTGAGTTGGCAGGCTGCTAGACCGCCAATTGGCACCAAATGAGACACCGTCGTTTGGATACATCATAACCAACATAGCCCTCTCTCCTCCATCTTACGGTACATGGGACTCACGACAAGCATCTGCTAATAAGGGGGAGAGAGAGCTGGGCAAACATACATGTATACTCCGTATAGGATCTACATTGGCCGTGGACGCTTTAAAGAGGGCGGCTCAATTCCAGAATGTTTCCATTTCCGATTAACGAGAGCCGATTAGCTAGCTCTTTTTGAAAATAGCTGGTTGGAAAGCAGGAACAAGCGAACCGGCTTACTAGAGTTATGTATCGCAAATCCGCCTCAAACCGCTTTTTGTTGATCAAAGAGTGGGTTCATCTGCCCTTCCTCCCATGTCAATGAAAGCCATCTTGGTAGGGGTTTGTGGCCCGGCGCCGTGGCACCGTATCATTGGATCGGCTTCCCGGCTTCTAGTTCCCCTTGTGTATATTAAGCTACAAGTATGAATTTGGTAAAGAGCATGCAATGTGGTTCTGCTGTAGTACAAGTGCTAGAAATTAGAAAGAAAGATAGAAAAAAAAAATAGCGGAGATGATGCATCTTCAGCTGAGATAAAGACAACTGCCAAGTGTAAAAGTAGCTTTTCACCCAATCCAAAGGCATGAATGATGCGGATGCGGCCTTCTAGAGAATATGCTGTAAGCTAAAAATTGTTGATGCAGAGATGCTTACAGTCACATGATTTATTGGGTCTCTTATCCAATGACTGCCTTGTAATTTGCCTTACATAATGCTGTTTTTATTTTTAGCGGTGTACATGGGTGCCCTCTCGTCGCCCCGCGCAACGGGAAGCTGTGCCGGTGTGGAAGGAGGGTCCTGCCAGAACTTGGATGGCACCGCCTGCCTTGCCCCCCAGCCAAAAGAAGCTGCTGCATCCAAATCAAGTTGCAGCATTTGAATTTTCACTACTCCATCATTTTAGGGGTTTGTTTTGGGATCTTTTCTTCTTCTTTATAATTTTTTTTTCCCTATAAAAATCTGCTTGCAATCACGATGTTACGACGGAGCATCGTGGTTTACTGAGAGCTGTCAATATACATACATACCTTTCCCCTCTTGTATCGATGCCAACATTGAAACGACTTACAAACAAGCCTCCATTCCATTCCACCCGAGCGAGATCGCACAAAACATTGTCATTCCTAGGGAATTCAACGGCGCATACGATAGTCTGGCTGGGTAGTATATGGTGGAAGAGTTTCGTATATTTTTACAACCAAAAAAAAAGATTGTCAGGTTTAACAAAGCGGTCCTACTTGACTTGATTGAACACAATTGCTGTCGTCGCCGGCATGGCGCCGACTCCAGACCAGTTCTCCTCACCCGGTGCTGCGAGCTATGATTCAAACGACCTGGTGGTGGGAGATGGAACGTGGGATTTTACCAAGAACACGTTCCTTCTCCCCAACTTACAGGGGACCGACTTTGATACCATGAGATACAATGGTTCGAATGCCTTTCGACTGTCTTAGTCAACAACAGCTCGTTTTGTCTAACAATTTTTTGATACAGGAATGGGCAATCGCTTTTCGACGCTTCACCAGTACCACACCATTATTCTGGCCCACGGCATAATGGCTGTCATGGTATTTCTGTTCCTGGTCCCCACATCGGTGATGCTTGCGAGGTTCTATTCAAGAGAACCAGGTTATGCGATTCGATACCACGCGCAACTGCACGTCTTTTCCTGTTTGCTCTTAGTCGTCCTCTTCATACTTCCCTTCTTCGCCGTTGGACCGAAGCGAGCCTTGACAAACCCTCACCATGGAATTGGCGTTGCCATTTTTGTCCTTTTCATTGTTCAGCTCGTTGGGGGTCGACTGGTTCAACATATCACCAAGCGTCGCTCTCTTCGTGTTACGCTTCATCAATGGACTGGCCGAGCTGTGGCTCTTCTCGGAATTATTCAGATACCTCTCGGACTCACTCTGTACGGATCGCCAAAGGTCCTTTTTATTTTATATGCTGTTTGGATGGCCTTCCTCCTTGTCGTCTACTTTGTCCTCAGCTATCACTCCTCAGGTCGCCGAGAGTTGTACATGTCAGGAGTGCGCTCAGAAGCAGGAAACACCCGTATCACCGAATCAGAGTACTTTTCTGATTATACAGAGCCTCAGCATTCCAAGTGGAAATGGTTGGGCCCTCTCGCCGCCGCTGCAGGGTTATTTGCATTGATGAGAGGACGTAAGGATCATGCAGATGATCGTAGTCGAGTGCGCAGCAGGTCGCCGTCTATGGCTCGAAGCCGTGGCCCGACAGTAATCTCATCACGGCCAAGCTACTTTGACGAAAAATACTCGGATTCTCCAGCACATCGAGGCGGCGGAGGACTATTCAAGGTATTAGGTGGTGCGGCTGCTGTTTTTGGCGCTGGAAAGCTGTTCTCGAACATGATGAGCCGTCGAGATCGGCGAGATGAAGAATACTCTGCTGTGTCGACTGAAACACCTCGCCGCAATAGATCTGGACGTGCTACGACTATAAGCGAGTTTAACAGCGAGTATACCGATGATGTGTCTACCATTCCGCCATCGCGGGCAGCTACTGCTACCCAGGCTGGTACTGCCATGGGGGCCCGCAACCTGGGCCGACCTCCATCTCCGCGAGCTTCCAATGTGCGCAGCAACCCATCAAGGCGAGATGTATACGACGACTCTGAATACTCGTCCTATGTTTCTCCTTCTCGACGGGCGCATGATGGACCTGCCGGCAGCGGTGGTTTTGCCAAGGGCGTGCTTGCTAGCTTAGGAGTAGGGTGGATTGCTAAGAAGTTTGCCGATAGGCGGGCCAGAAAAGAAGAAGAAGACCGGCTGAGAGAAGAAGAGGAGATGCGGTCTGGCACTCAATTTTCCAGATACACTGGCGATGAATACCAATCTCCGATTCGAAGGGATCGTCCGCCACAGAGGCGCAGCACTGTTACAGGAACTGAACTTTCAGATTTGACGGAATCGACATTTGATACTCAAACTGAGCTTACTGCCCCGCCGCCAAAGGTGCCTCCAGGTGCCGGCAGAGTACCGCCCAGCACATCAGCTTTGATACCGGGAGAAGCTCCACCACAGGCTAAGCGTGGTGAGCGTTTGTCTATGCCTTCAATGCCCACCGATCCCCACGGCATTCTCCATTCTGAGGTCAGCGGGTCTGATGTAACTTCTGTTATCGATCGATCTCAGGGACGGAGCAACGTATCTCGGCGACAAAAGGATAGTGAAAAAGCTGCGGCTGAAGCGGCTGCCCGCGCTAGTAACCTGGCAGCCCGAGAGCGAGACCGCTTTAGAAGCCCGACAGGCCAGCCTGTAGGTGTCAAAGTGAGAGTGAACAGTGACAAAGAAAGCGTCACTTTGCGAAAACTTACTGAAGAGGAGGCATTGGCGCAGAGGGGCCGAGCGGATTCGGAATCTAGCCTTTCAGCTGGCTCTCCTACCAAGAGTCGCCGATACCGTAGGGATGACAGCCAAAGGAGAGCAGAGTCAGCGGCCGAAAGCAGAGTGGAAAGCGAAGGCACCCAGCTTGGACCGCTCTCTCCGCCTTATCCATCATTTGCCAAGGCGGGCAGACGAGCCAAGGATTCAGGTTATTATTCCGGCCAGCCTGGTCAGCCGGGCCAACCTGGACCTTCATCACACCTAGCTCCACCACACCTGCCACTGCCAACTGCTACGGCCTCTAGTGTAGGTAGTCATGGTACATGGAGTGGCATGGAGAGTATGGCTCCAACTGCGCTTCCAAGCGTACCTCCAACCGGTCCACTAAGCAGTCCTCCAAGTGGACAACCTGTTGAGGCCAAGGATGATAAAGGCAACGAATCTGCTGCAGACAACAGGAGAAGACGGCGAATGGAGCGACGAAGAGCAAGCAGTAGCCGCCCATCTGCAGCAGATACGCAAGATTAGATTTCAGAGCGATGAGTGATCTGGATATAATATTTTTTTTTTTCACACATCTCAGGTGGTATGGAGAATAAAACCAAAACCAAAACCAAAACCAAAAAAAAAAAAAGCCCGTCTTCCGTTGATTCAAGAACATACCCATTGGCGCTTGTACATACGGAACTGGGTTGGGAGTGTTTTGATATATTTCTTTTTCCTTTCTTGATGGGTGGGATGCAGCATATATGCAATTGAGTCATCGGATACCTACCTTATCTAATAATGGCGTTTGGGATGGCATTCTAATGGACTCTGCATTTGCCGCATTTGATTGATATTTCCCTTTTCTATTTTGTTACTTTTTTTCCCCCTGTTTTCTTTTGTTTTGTTATCTTTTCTTTTTCCTTTCTCGCAGATGATGATGGAATGTGAACATATAAGATGAATGGGACATTCAAGGATGATGTATGATTGGGTTAGAGCTGGGCAATCACGTCTATATGAATGTATATCTTTTAGAAGAAAGCAAAGAGAGAAGGATTTTGGGTGGGAGGCTCACTTTATTGATAGTATTTAAGTTATGAATGATATTCGGTTTCCCTCTCTTGCTGTTAAATTGGTGTTTTGTGTTTCTTCCTACCTCTTGTCTTGATGTGATGTCTCTCTCTTATTGCTTGTTACCTAGTAGGTATTCAAATGCTACCTCATATGCTTCTATCGCGTTTAGTGGCCTTCTGATGCGACATGTGCTGGAGTTCTGGCTATTGAGATATCCTATATGGTCAGCTACTCAATTCAACTCAATTCGATTCAATTCAATTTAACATAAGTCAATTCAATCCAATTGATAGAATTCAAATTCAATTGAGTCTTGAGGTAGTTTCCAGCTCCCTAATTATAAGGGCATTTGCCAATTTGGCACTGCCGGATGCCCTGGAAACTTAAAATGTCTCAGAGCACTATTTCAACCACTCACTTCAGCTCCACTACAGCTGGCCTGACTTCAACCAACCAGCTTTGCACTAATGTGGCTCTACTGGGGAACACCGTAGCCCGACCCAAAAGGCGATTTTCCCTCTCTCTTTGGAGTTTTCTTTCTTTTTTTTTTATTCTCTCTTTATCTCTATCTCTCTGTTCTTCCCTTTTCTCGTATTCTAATCTTCCCTCATTCATTATTCGAGTCTTGAGAGCGGCCAATGGCCTGCGATCTTGACAGCGTTCCGCGAATAAATCATGCCTCAGCGCAACTCCAAGGCGGTCGAGAGCCTCGACTACAAGGCCATCGCAAAACAATTGGCCAAGGCCAAGGCAGTTAGGGAGGCCCAAGATGCCGAAGCTTTAGAGAAAGGTCTGCCGACGGAGAAGGAGCAGACTGCGATTCTAGAACAACAGCGTGAGAGGCTGAACATAAAGAGACAAAAGGCCTTTGAGCGGCGATGGTGGTGGACGACTGCGTTCTGGGGATGGCTGCTGGTTGTCCATGCTGTTGGTATATGGCTTTTCACGAGCGGCTTCCTCTTGACAAGATTGGTGCTGGAGGATAAATCCAGCTGCACCGTACCGCCGGTCGAGGGGCCGGGAGGGGAACGGGCTGCGCTTGATGTGCAAGACGGGTGCTGGCATCCTAAGCAGTTTGATCGGGCCGTGGTGATTCTAATTGATGCTCTTCGATACGATTTTACCGTTCCCGAGGATCCGGTCACAGCGCACGCTTTCCACAACTCGTTTCCTTTCTTGTATGATACGGCTGTCAAGACACCTCAAAATGCTTTTCTGCGGCCCTTTATTGCTGATCCGCCAACGACGACTCTTCAGAGGCTTAAGGGCTTGACGACCGGAACGCTGCCGACGTTTATCGATGCGGGCAGCAATTTTGCCGGGACAGCTATCGATGAGGATAATCTGCTGATGCAGCTGAAAGAGTCGGGAAAGAAGATTGCCCATCTTGGAGATGATACTTGGTGGGCTTTGTTTCCGGGCTACTTTGAACCGAATATCAGCAAGGCGTATGACAGCTTTAATGTTTGGGATCTGCATACTGTTGATGAGGGAGTCATTGATAACATATTTCCGCTTCTGAAACAGTCTAAGGAGGGTGAGTGGGACCTTCTTATTGGCCATTGCTTGGGCGTTGACCATGCTGGACATCGGTACGGTCCCGATCATGTGGCCATGACTGCCAAGTTACAGCAAATGAATGAGTTTGTTACTCGAGTCGCAGAATCCATTGACGACAATACACTTCTGATTGTTATGGGTGATCACGGCATGGACGGAAAAGGCGATCACGGAGGTGAGAGTGACGATGAGATCGAAGCCGCTCTGTGGATGTACTCAAAGCGACCCGTTTTCGGTCGGACGCTGCCTGAGTTTACCACGCCGCCGGCTAATGCCAAGATTCGACCTGTCAATCAGATTGATTTGGTGCCAACTCTTGCACTACTTCTAGGCATCCCTATCCCTTTTAACAATCTCGGAAAGCCAATCGAAGAAGCCTTTGCTGGACCGGAAGGCAATGACTGGGTTAACCTTGCTACGGTTTCACGGCTTGCGTCTGCTGGAATTGAGCGTTACCAGCAGTCGTATTTCAAGGCTCGTGGCATTTCTCAGACTGAGGAACCGGGTTCGCCTGCTGCCCTTTGGACATTGGCCAACGCAGCCGGATTGAGCCCAAAGGACGCTTACGATGCCTTTATACGATTCGAGGATGAGACTTTGCAAATTTGCAAGGGATTGTGGGCTCGATTTGATGTCCCGAGAATGGTTGCCGGCGTTTTTGTCACCGCTGTTGGCCTTGTGATGCTGGTCATGTATTCGTCGCAGCCGGCGGATGAAAAGTTTGTTGTGGCCAACGATGTTGAGCTCGACTACGCTGAGAGACGGCTGGAGCTCATGAATTTGAAACATGAAGATGAGGAGCTGCATCCGGACCAGTACTACCACCGGAAACTCTTGGGCGGATTGGCAGATGCTCGAGTGCTCTTTGTTGTGGGAGTTTTGGTCGCGGTAGGAATATACCGACAACAACCTTTGGATGGCCTCGCCGCGTTAGTTACGACGTTGTTGATTACAGGTGTCATATCATCACTCTCTAATGCCGGCAGAACAATACTAAACATTTTCCCACGGACATTTTGGGGTTGGCTATCTGTGGTCCTTACTCTCAGCCACTCCATTGGGTTTGCGTCCAACTCATATACCGTTTGGGAGGATTCTATTCTTTCATTCTTTATTGCGACATTCGGATTGACATCTTTGATATCTTCATTTCGTATCGAGTCAAAAGTGGACCGCACAATGTCCATCTACCATACAATCATGTTCATTGTTCTCGGACGCCTTGCATCGTACTCTAAGCTCTGCCGCGAGGAGCAAATGCCTTACTGCACTTCAACTTACTATGCGTCCATCACATCATCTACGTCGGCGCCTTGGCAGCTTGCCATCCCTTTCACTGTATTCATCATCCTTCCAGACGTTATCAAGGCATTCCTGATGCCTTCCAAGTCATACCAGGGACTTGCACCAGCATGGATCGGATATGCCTTCCGCGGTGGCTTGTTTCTATCGGCAGTATATTGGACTATCGATGCCGCCAGCAATGGTGCGTGGCTTGCTAATTGGCTGTCTGAGAGCACACTCAAGACAACTGGTGTATACCTGGCCCAGTTAGTCTTGGCACTTGCACTGATTGCTGGATCGACGTCTTTTGCCTGGGCGCCACCGAATATCTCCATCTTGTCAACACCGTCTAAGACGGGCCAGCTTGTGACGATTCTCGGATATGGTAACGCCATGGGCGCCCGATACCTGTTCCTACCGCTTAACATTCTTGCCGCTTGTATTCTCGTCACAAAGCCTATGGGGTCGGGTGCTCTGGCTCTCATGATGTGGCAGATTCTCTGCTTGGCTGAGATTATCGATCTCAACTCCCTCAAAGCCGAGTCTATTGGCCCCGTTATGCTGGCTATTCTTGGCAACTTTTACTTTTTCAAAACAGGCCATCAAGCTGTCATGTCCAGCATTCAATGGGATAGTGCCTTCATCCCTCTCTCCAGTGTACGATATCCTTGGTCTCCCATGGTCGTCGCCTTGAACACCTTTGCCGGACAAATCCTCGCCGCTGTATCTGTGCCGCTCATCGTGCTCTGGAAAGTCGGTCCCAAGCAGCGTGGAGCGCTCGAGATGACAGCCCGTGCGCTCGGAGTCTTCATCGCGTACTTTGCTGTTGAGGCCCTAACGACAATGAGCTGGGCCGGGTGGCTGAGGAGACATCTAATGTTGTATCGCGTGTTTAGCCCGAGATTTATGCTCGCGGCGTTGTTGTTACTCGTGATGGATTTGGTGAGCATTTTTGCAGCATTGACCGGCGTAAGGAGCAATACGTTGGCTGTTAGTGAGGTATTTGGATGGGCTGAATAGAAGGAAAGGAAACACTGGAGCATGGAGAAGAAAGGAAGGGAAAAAAAAAAGGGATTTATTATTTGATTTGCATGATCCGTTGTAATGGAGGGAGAGAAAGAAAGTCATTGATGTAGCTACAGGCGCGGATAAATAACCCTTTGGTATATGGAGTATAAAATGGGTATGCTGATTGCTTTAAGGTAAATGAATGAATGAATGGCATTTTCAATACCAAGACTTTGAAAATAAATCTACTTTAATATACTATTAAATGACGGTCTTGGTTAGATTTTTGCTCGAGTTGCCTTTATTAGGCTTTTGACACTCCAATTCTCTCATTGAATGGGTTCCTAGGTTCAAGCAGGTAAGATTATTCCATGCTATCTGGGAGATTGTTAGGAGCTTTGTGTCTCAACCAGGCCGAGTTTGCACGCTTTGCTCTCATGTACAACATTATTCTAAGAGTCAAGGTATAGATTGAGTCTCCCGCATATTCAAACTGGAGCTCTTCCGCATAAATATCACAATCTTTGTAGGGTGGGTTCATACAAATGAATCTGGCCTGAAAAAATAAATGCATATTCAGAATGCTATAAAATTACAAGAATGAAAAGAAAAGAAGTACCCCTCTGCCACGGTTTTTAAAAATCTCCTTAAAAAAAAATTTACCCCTTCCAGAGTAGTGAAAAAAAGAAGAAGAATCAAGAATCAAGAATCAAGAATCAATCAGGCCACATCTCAGACATCGTACAACAAATAGCTTAGATAAACGCTCTAAACCGCTCTCCTCCGTGTAGCATAGGGACCATTAGACATACATAAAAAAGAAATTTGCAACTGATATCAAAATTGAAAAAATAAGGGGGAAAAAGGCAAAAAAGAAAGGGAAAGGGAAAGAAAAGGGGGGGCAAAAGGAAAAAAAAAAAAAAACTCTTCTTATTTCTTGACAGGAGTCGTTGGCTTGGCAGAAGTAGTTGCTGAAGATAATGACGACGTCTTCGTCGCTGTCGTCTTATCTGACTTACCAGTACTAGCCTTTGCTTTCTCCCCTTCCTTGTCTTTTTCCTTACCACTACTACTCTGTATAATCTTTGGCCGGCTGGCAAGAGATGAGGAAGAGGCAGTGGGTTTTTTGGCTGATGAAGATAGAGTTGAAGAAGCAGAAGAAGAAGAAGCAGGCTTTCTTGTCAATGGGGATGGGGACGAGGATGCAGAAACTTTTCTCGTTGACGAGGTTGTAGACGCAGTGGCAGTAGGCCTCCTTGTTAAAGGAGACGGGGACGAGGACGATGACACCTTTCTCGCTGATGAGGTTGTAGAAGCAGTGGTAGTAGACCTCCTTGTTAAGGATGGAGACGAGGACGAAGACGAAGACACCTTTCTCGTTGAAGAGGACAAAGTTGAGGCAGGCTTCGTTGCTGAGGTAGGCTTCTTTGCTGATGATGATAGAGACGAGGTAGGTTTTCTGGTTGACGATGATAAGGATGAGGCTCTGGGCTGAGGTTTCGCCTTATCCTTGTCCTTGTCCCTGAGCTTACTGTCTCTAGAAGCAGAAGAAGAAAAAGAAGTTTTTTTTTTGCCCTTTTCGTCGCTGGACGTCTTCTTGGCTTTTTCGTCTGATTTTGCTTTTACTTCTGGGGTAGGTTCAGGAGAGGGCTGTGAAGTGGTGATGTCCTCTTCTTCTTCTGGTATCTGCGCAGGCTTCTCGGATTCTGCCTCTTCTTTTTCTTTCTCATCAGCGTTATTATCGTTGTCGTTATCATTGTCGTGGTCGTCGTTTTCTTTCAGTTTTTCTGACTCATCATGTTCTTCTTTTTCAGATTCGCCTTCTTGCTCATCTTGCTCATCAATCTTTTCCTCAGTCTCCTTGACTTGCTCGAGCTTATCCTCTTTAGCTTCATCTTGCTCATCATTCTCATCATCTTTGACTTCTTGCTTGTCATTTCCATCGTCCTTGACTTCATCCTTAACTTCTTCTTTGACCTCCTCCTTGACTTCTTCTTCCTTGACTTCTACCGCTGCCTCATTTGTTTCTTCTTTTGTGGGTTCATCCTTTTCGGCCTCCTTGACAATTTCCTTCTCAGCCTCCTCTACCTTTGTCTCCTCTGGCTCCTTAGTTTCCTCTGCCTTGGTCTCTTCAGCTTTCGTTGCCTCCTCTGCTATCTCCTTGGCTGGCTCAACCTCCTTAGTCTTCTCCGTTTCCTCCTCACCCTTCTTTCCATGAACCTTCTCTCGTAAAGCTTTCAGACGAAGTTCCTTGGCCTTCTGTGCCGCTTCATCCGCGACAGATCGCACTGTTTCGACACTAGCTCTTGGAGTTGAGCCGTCACCAAGGTCAGGGGCTGGTCCAGGGGGAGGTGGGGGAGGAGGTGCAGCAGCATCAGATGTGGCATTCGCCGCAGCAGCGGCAGAGGCATCATTGGCCACAGTCGCAGCTTCAGCAGCAATAGCAGACTTCTTGACTGTCTTCTTCTTCTTCACCGGCTCAGGATATTTATGGTCAATGTCGGGAATGGTGCTTTCATCATAGTATATTTTGACGTGCTGCTTTAGCTCGCCGTACTCGTTCCACTCTTCGATTTCGACAATGTCCTAGCTTGGAAGTTAGATAACGCGCCAGAAATCTTGAAGAGAAAAAAAAATTAAATCTAGGAAGCAAAGTATGCTTAATTCTTACCCCTAACACGAAGCCCTCCTGCACCAACGCAGGAAACTTTCTCGCTCTACCGCCTTCATCCTTGCCGGCGCGGCGGCCCCAAAGCATACGTGCCTTGTCATCTGTGGCGATGTCGAGGGCCTTGAATGGGATGCGGTTGGCACGCAAAATTGTCTCGAGACGCGACGTCGCGGTGACAATGTGTGAAGAACCAGCCGTAAGGGAGGTGTAGATATAAAGCGCTGGATCGGTCGAATAGGTCGCCATAGTTGGAAACAAATGACAAAGAGTGGCTACAAAGAGGTTAAGCGATAGCTAATCTTCTCGCCTGGTGCAAAATGCTTTGTATCACGATGTCTGCGCGTACAAGTATAGAGTCAGGTAGTATCATGGAAATGATTTGTTTCAGTAGGTAGGGGTTTGGATTATTATGGAGTCTGGAGTAGATACAGGTAGAAGCACCAAGGAGCAGCTCGTATGGGCGGATCGGATCAGGGGATCTTCTGGCGCGCTTACAGGAGAAAGCTGCCCGAAGCTGTGGGGGCGGGGTTATCAGCACCGAGGGAAAAAAAAGGGGGTGCAATGGCTAACGGCATCAGCTCAGCGATAGACAGCGCTAGGATGGGCCTTAATTTGCCTGCAAGGGCGCTGTAATTACAGCTTCGTTTTAGGCTTTACACATATACCAATATAGCCTGTATGGAGTACGGAATACGAGTATGTTTACTTATATGTTTCAATGTCAATATGTTTCAATGACTTTGACATAGACATTTTAAAGGATCCTTGAACTCTGGCAAGAATGTTCATCGAAGAAGACCTTCTAGCTGTGGAGTGAGTATGGAGCGTCACCCTTCTTTGATAATAACCCTCAAGTTTCTCATCTCGCAGCCTTTCTATTTATATCGAGCTCTGCAAATAGTCTTAGTAATTAATTGGAGGAAGACTGGCAGCCTCAGGAACCAGGCGTCAAAGAACTTCTATCTGCGTTGGATGACTAAGCTCGCGGATTTTCGGTCTTTTATTCTAGCCTCACTCTAGATGAAAATATCGCGCCGCATGGGCCAAACATCCACAAAAAAAAAAAGGTGCTCAAAGCCTCACTCCACAGAAAAAAATTGCAATTGTGTGGCGTCTAGATACACGCTGTTGCCAAGCTTTGCTGCCTTGGCAGGATATTGAGAGGTCCGAGTCAGTAAGACGTTTATTGATTGAGTCAGCCTGGTGCTAGGCCAACTAGAAGGCCTTGTCTCAAGAAGCTAATTGTCCTACACAGTATCAATGAGGAAACACCAGACGTCTTATTATACGGTACAATTCTGCTCTCTCACTCTGCATTATTCTACGGCTAAGGATAGAGTTGAGAGCAGCCTGGAAGCAGCCAATTTCGCTCTATAGGAAAGCCTTTGCTAGCCTAGTCGTTTTGTTTGCCGCCGTTGTTTGGCATGAAGCGGGCGCGACGAGCTAGAACAAGGGTCTGCAAACAATTAGAATAGGGAATGACATGATACGGTCTTTAGTTCTCTGCATTGAATTGGCGCAACAAACACACGCGACTACAGAATGAAACGCACACAAGAAAACATACCCACTCACGACTACCAGGCTTGGGTAAATTTCAGTAAACAAGCGGTGGGAAGGGACCAAACGGATGAGGGATTATGTGTGCCGGCAGGACGCATTCATACTGTGTTTAGCTAGTGGATGGATAACCTCAAGTGAGAGGAATCAAGGAAAAGAAAAGTTTTTTTTTTCTTTCGTCATCTTCTACCAGTCTCCGCAGGCCGTTGAGGTTGCATCAGCCCAACACTACGGAGTACCAAAGAGCATACTTTATCAAGCACAGCACATGGCCAATCCCGGTTCTCGGATGCTAGAATAGCAGCGGAAAGGAGGGTCAATTGATCTAGGATGTGCTTCCGAGAGGCCATTTATGCAAGGTACCGCGAGATAGCCAGTGAGATGCTGGTTTGCAATCCACCATCGGGTCTTTGTTCCTGGAGGCGTCCAATCATGACATGTGCCTGAATGCGCCAGTCCGCCAGCTCACAATGGAAAATCCACATGCCGCTCAATGGTCTGCGCCATCCAGGTTAACTAGTTGCGCCCAGGATCCATTGGGATCCATTGGGATCCTACGTGGTCGCTGCCTGGTGGAACCTGAAACCATCAGAGATTTTCTTCCTGCGGACAATTAAAGACAAAAGGGAAAAGGCCCCCTCCCGCTCATTCAGTCGTTTTTTTCTTCTTTTTTTTTTCCCCTCTCATTCACCGCTAACCACTACACTCTTTCATTCACATCTCAGCTGTCTTGACGACATTGCTACATTCTCTCCATTTTCAACCTCCTACGCATATAAGCCTGGTGCTCCTTGCCCACTACTCTCATCCAGAGAAACGAATCCGAAACGATTTTACGACTAAACTCTCACGTCCCTTGAACGAACTCAATTATCAAAAATGCATTTCACTACCATCTTCACCATTGCTGCCGGCGCTGCCGTTGCCACTGCTCAGAGCACCTCAACTCTGACTGCTACCACTACTCTCACCTCAACTATCACTCGATGCCCCGCCTCTGTTACCAACTGCCCGGCTAGCTCTACTGCCGCTGCCGTGACCACGTCCGCTGAGGCCGCTAAGACCACATCTGTCCAGACAACATATGACCAGACAACATCTGTCGAAATCACCTCAGCCGCTGAGACCACTGCTGCCTCGACGACTACCCAGTACCCCATCTGGACCGTCTCTAACTCTACCTCTACCACTGCCACTCCTGTTAGCACCGGTGCTGGTTCTGCTGGCACTGCTGCCACTACCATTGTCACTCTCCCCTCTGGGTCCGGCGCCCAACCTAGCGGTCCCTTTGGTGGTGCTCCCTCTGGCACAGGTGCTCCCACTGTGCCCACCAACGCTGCTGCCAAGGACATGGCCCAGTCTGGCGTCATTGCTATCGCCATGGCTGCCGCCCTTGCCCTAGTCTTTTAAACGCAACTCCTCACTGTGAGCCATAAGCTTCACCACCTTTTTATATCCTTTCACTTCTTTTTCCTTTCTTTTTCTTTTTTTTTCCAAAATGGAAATTCTTCTACGGGGAAGGAAGTTTGGTGTCATTTAACGGGTGGATAAAAAATGTCAAATGGATGACAATTGGGTTTGATAGATACCTGGTGTTCTTTTCTTTTGGGTCTTCACTTCTACGCTCTGGATGAGCGACTTGGTGTTTATTGACAAGAAAGTCATTATACCAGACAGGCGCACGGATGCAGCATAGGCCTAGGATGCCCTGACTGCGGCGACTGCTTTTAGAAGGCCTAATATGCTTGGGCTCTTTTGAGATGAGGCATGAACAAAAAGTTTTTTTTGATACCTTTTTGCATTTCAATTAAAATTGTCTTATCACTATCAAATCCTGTGCTACTGTGTATTAATGTAGATGTGAATGTCGTAGCTATCAAAGACAAGACATTGTTTCAAGCATTGGAGCTGAGAATATGTTAGTAGCAACAGTAATGGCATTATCTTGACATTCAGTCATGGAACTGTAATATAAGCACAAAAGCTTCCGTACGGTAGGGTCAAGTATCCTCTTACACTGCAGCTTAGAAACGTAATAAAGTATATACATAAAAGAGCCATGAGAAGAGTAAGATTTGCTACGTAATAAGCCAACCGACCAGTCAAAAGAAAAAAATAAAATTACTCCATCATAGGCAAACACCAAACACCTTTAGATCCCGATACCAAGTAATGGAAGTGAAAACGGTACACACAATCTTATGTGCTATCAGTGACTGTCGTAAAGTCAGCATCTCTCTATTGTTTTTTTTATTGTTTTTTTTAAAAAAGTGTATTGTTTATTCATAAGCGAGACAGAAAAAAAAAGGAAGAGTTTAAGATACTCCATTTAGATATATATCAGACTCCAAACATACACAATTCAGTTAAGATTTTGATTATAACCAATAAACAAGCCTCATTTATCCAATTATTTATTTAATCCGCGGATGGGAAAACCCCCCTACCCTACCCTCCCCTCCCCCCTGGTACAAACAATGTAAGGATTACAAAGGACTCCATATAAAGGAATGACAGCTTCATTTGCTGGTTCAATTTTATCAGTAATGATGTAGTATGTAGTATCAACTCTGTGGGGAGCAGGGATCTTGCAAGTATCATTTTATTTTCTTTCGAAAATATTAGCTACCGGTGAATTATTCACGATACTCCATAGCTGAAAAGAATCATTACTCGTAATGTGCAAGGGAATGTTCATTCGGCATGGTGCGATCCGAAGACACTTACACTACTTGTAACTCTCCACCCCTCGGATGAAAGTGGTCCAAGTCCCAAGGCAGTGGGCTATTTATTACAAAGTATCGAGAATACGAAAGTTTGGGATATACTCTGCTTGGGATGGTAATTGAAGACAATTAGCTTGGCGTCGTCATCGTGCTTGGCGCAGGTTGTTAATCTAACTTTGTATATATATTTCGTTTAAGAGTCTTTTTGGTTAAGCAAGTACTTACTTCACTTGGGCGCCCAAAGGAGCAGTTCTGTGATGCTGCATCTTTGGGATCTCTTCAGACATGAACACATAGATGACGTGAAGAGAAACCGAGAGCTAAAGAAACATATAATTGTTTAGATAGATAAATGAAATAAAAACCGCCCTACAAGAACAAGTATATCTATACTATATATAATATTATTATTACAACACAAGGAACTTGCCTTCCCATGTATTAGCCGAAAGGATAAAGAAGAAGAAAAAGATTGATTCCAGCTGTTGTGTCGTATGCTCTCCCTTGTTCGCGTATGGTAATTGGAACCTTCCACAACCCTGCTCGTGACCTCGTGATTAAGAATCGCAAATGCGATGGTGAAAGGGAAAGAGAGAGAGAGAGAGAGAGAGAAAAAGAGAGAAAGACAGGGGTTCCATAAAGTCCCGCAGTAAATATGCATGTGTCCCTCATGGTATGGCCGATCTCCCGGTATACTCCGTATGTCCAGTTAATTTCCTCCTTGTATCGTTTCCAAAAGAGCATGCAAGTCTAGAAATTCTGCGTCAAAGCTCTCAGAATGCCTAAGATTTCCGTGTATCCTAACAAAGAAAATGAAAAGAGAGAGAGAGAGAGGAAAATAGGCAAAACAAAAAACAAAAAAAAAGACAAAAAAGACAAAAAATCCGCCAGCTTTTCAGAAAGCTCACCTCCCATTGGGAAATTTCCCGTAACTCTCCTCCATTTGCCAGCAAAGAATGTGTCTTCACCGGATATTCCCTAGAATTCGGTGTCCACCTGCGTGTTTTAGAAACGTCTTGGCAAAAGGGAACCCCCAACGTGGCGCGGCGCATG
>JACBYL010000540.1:0-75000 GCA_015266385.1 Trichoderma oligosporum | reverse complement strand
TCATTGACATTTAATCATATTCGACATCTAATCATATTCCAAGAGTGAGTTGCCCCCTTCCCCCCCCTTGCACCAGCTCTATTATTGCTAGTTTGTCAAGTTGTATGAAAGGTGATTGATGGCATCTTTCCCTTTTTGTCGGTCAAGTTCTCTCATATTGCTATTTACACAATCATCT
This sequence comes from Trichoderma oligosporum, assembly GCA_015266385.1. Taxonomy (NCBI): domain Eukaryota; kingdom Fungi; phylum Ascomycota; class Sordariomycetes; order Hypocreales; family Hypocreaceae; genus Trichoderma; species Trichoderma oligosporum. Next base: position 74,822 of record JACBYL010000540.1, on the reverse strand, counting down.
TCATCCTATCTAACTCCTTCTCCTTTGCTCACACTGACACGGGACAATAAAAGAGATGGCCTCCTTCACTCAAATTGTATTAGCAGATGGACATTCCTATTTTTTCTTTCTCTTTCCTTATATTTTTTCACTCCCCTTGCTTGAATGATAGATAATGTACAATTGGCCCTTTCATCACAAACCAATCTCCCCATTTAGTTCTATACATGATACACCATCCGCAACTAACGCCATTTTAAACAGCATGTTTCGTTGACCAGGATATCCTCCAACTGATACTGTAGCCTTGTTCCTCTTACTGGCATCTTCCAAGCGTTATTTGTATTTAGTACCAAAAGATCCTGGCATATACGGGGTGCCTTTGTCGTACACTCTGCCTCCTAAGCCCCTAAAGTCCAGTGTAACTATTTCGAACCCCTAGCACCTGATAGAAAGGAGAATACAAAATAACCAGGAAGTTGGCTTGGCGCATTATACAGAAGTCTTTGTCATTATTCAGTCAAGATAGATATTCATATCGCGGTTGTCAGATTGAATGCTACGGCTCACCCCCCCTCCCTGGAATAGCATTTCCTGAGGTAGATGATTTGGAACTCAATTCAACGTGGTGGCTGATGACCCGTCTCGTTGTCCGGCCGCCAAGTTCAGTCTTGGCCTCTATGTTTATGTGATTACTGGGATCAATAGTGCCACCACCATGGCCGAAGACATGGACGTATGGTTGGTGCGGAAACGAAAACGGCCTATGCGCATCCCTAAGCCAGGGCGTCATCATGCTAATTTAGGATTTCCGAGGCTTGTCCATTCCTCTCGCTTCATTGCAGATAATACTAATCTTCTAAGTCCTATCCATTATCTCCTGGAATGAGATATTCGCGGCGTCGGGTCTGGTGTCGGCTCCCCTCGCTCTCCTCTTAGAGATGTGGTGTTGATGCAACTCTTGCATATATGGATATTTCTATGCGAATCCAGACATGCGTACGGGTACTCCGTGCTCTGTATTTTGTTTAATATTACTAGGTTTATTATATTCTACCCCAGCTGAAGATAAACTACTCACTACCTATATGTAATCAGCCCATCCTCGTTTTGTTACCCATTCTCACGTATATGCGTATACAAATAAAACATGCCATACTACCCCTACAACCATTATATCTAATACTCGGACTTAATTCCGTTTTTCCCTGATCTAGCAGATCTGGTCTCAGCTGCACTACTCAGCCATCGTCGACTCATCAATTCTCCCCCCTACTACCAACTAATATAGCGAACCGAGTTAAGCGAGCCGCTCTTGAAGATTTCAAGGCAAACGACCCAATTAGCTAGGCTTCCAGGGAGGCAATGGCAAGGAATAGGCCAGTTGCAAGACTTAAACCTGAAACCGCCACCTAATATCTTTTAGAGATAAACAAGTAAAGTCTGGAGCTGTATCCTACGGTAACAGTGCAGAGATGCTCAATATAGCTAGGGTACAATGTAACCGCCACCCCCCCCCCCCCCCCTAGATGAATGAGCATGAGATTTCTGATGATGAATTAGATGGGATTGTTGAAGCAATGGCAGCATTCACGAAAATTCCCATGCGGTAGGCCTACACCGTTTACCATCATCAAGTAGCCAAGATATACGCCACTACCACCAAAATCTCCAACTTTCTGTTTTCTTCCTTTTCTTTCTTTGCATACAAAACATACAGTAATTTTGGTCACACATAATAATGAGGTTGTATTCGTTATTGTCTTTTGTTTGTCTCACCCCCTCCCTCCTAATCCTCCGGCAACAGCTTGGCTCATACCCGTCCGCGTGACGATATATGACCCCCGTTTTTCTCTTTTGCCGTTCGATCATGGTTAGAGATCCGACCAGGTTGAAATTCGGTAGCTTTATAAATTATTGTTTTTATTATCTGCGGGGATCAAGGTTCAAGGTCTACTTTGACCTACCTGATAGTGTATATATGCTCCGTACTTACATGAAGCTAAGATGGCTCTTTTACCGTATGCAGAGTTAGAGAGACGGAACCTTCGCTGCCTTTCCTTTCTACCTAATAGGTAAGTAATCATATTGTTAGTTTTGTAGGGATATCATAACTTCTCTGTATCTGGTGGCACGTCCATATACAGTAAAGCTCTCTTTCCATACGCACATTCGCCCACATCCTACCGCCACCTTGAAGAATGCTTGGCTTGGAATTTTAGTAGTTCATGGGTGCGTGGAACGTTTTCCGTATTCCTTGCTGATGCTTATTTTTACTGATCCATGCTTCTTTTCCCCTGGGTATAAAGCTACTCTTTGATATACCCATGGAACTGACTCCGCACTTTATCTGATTTTGTCAAAGCAGGGGGCGTAATTGTATAGAGATGACATGCCACACGCCATCTAATGCACTCCGTCTAATCCTGTTTTTTTTCTGCTTTCCGTATTATCAAATATTAGGCTGCCATCAATGAGTGAATGGAACGCTCGGGTGCAGGTATGAACAAGATGACGGGTTTTATTTGCAGATTACTTACACGCCCGTACCTTAATTCACCTCTCTTAGCCGAGAAGTGGCTTGATGGTGCATATTGCTTGCTTAGTGGTAACATGCTCCTTTGATGTAACCCTGTTCAAACTAGCAGGGCTTTTTGTAACCAATAATAAGGAATCTTGGTAATAACCAAAGTGTGAGGGAGATTTTTAAAAATAGAAAGCTCAATCGATTGGAATGTTAGCTCGAGATGCTGATTGATTGATCTTGTTTTAGGGTGCCTCATGAATATTGGTATATTCGCTTCCTAATTGGATCTCTTCATCTTTGGTTCAACGGGTCTCGCGGTCGCATGCTGATGACAAATACCAGCTTTCAGCTTGTTACCACATCGAATTGCTATCCTTTTTACGGAAAATGTGACTACCATTCAGAAGCTGCCTGCATATATCAGCTTGGATGCCAAAGCATGGCCGAATCCGTAAGGGGATAACTTACTTGCACGCTGCTTGAACTGTGTGCAACAACTTACCTCTTCAGGCTCACAACTATTTCGCTTGATGTAGGTGTAGTAAGAAGCATAATTTACACTCCATGATGCTACCTTCCCGGCGCGGTCCGAACCCATCTCCGTAGACCAACGCACGCCCTCCTTGATTCTGGTAGTAGTACTTCGATTTTTGTAGAGTCAACGACTCTGGCATGGAACAAGGGGGTAATATCAAAGTGCGGAGCATGATCGCCCACTTGCCGGTTTTCTGGAGCCTCAATATCCGGGGACGATGGGTCACCGCAGCTCATCATATACAATAAATGCTTTGCTTATATTCTAATTTTAACCTCTCGACATTATTATAATCAAACCCCGAGGGATGATGATGATGACCTAGCGGTCAATGCGAATGTACGAATTGACGGCATGTACAGGCCGTGTCGATAATAATTCGATTTGGTTGGCCAGTAGTTAACAGCTAGATAAATTGTCACAGAGATGGAAGAATGCCAAGTCACATCGGGGTGTATCTCTCCATCACAAGACCTCTTTCCCAATTCTGAACCTTGTTGTTCTCCAAAGGCGGGTAGCTAGGTACTTCTCTGTGATGCTGCTACCCTGCTTGGTAGTTGACTGGGGTTTGCAAGGTAGAGTACGTGTCCCTGTGTCAGCTTGGCTAATTCGACGGTAGCCCGTTGCCTCACGACGGAGATTCCTTCAGCAGATGGCCTTTTGCATTGCATACAGGTACGTATATTGACATCGTATTCCTCGTTTTTCATCTCGTGATAAAAGGCGGAGCATCCAATCCCCCGGGAGTTTTCAAAAACAGGTTTACCTGCATATAATGCTAGGCAATTACCAGGTTGGAAAGCAGCCTCGTGACTTAGTTGGTCAGAGGAGTTTGTCCCTGACGCCATAACCATTCGATATTTTTCGGTTTGCCATGGGGGTCAGATCAAATGAAAAGACTATGAATTAGTGGCTAACAATATGGAATAGATTCCTCCATTGAAGGGTCACGAGAAGGAGGGTGCCCCAGTTCTAATAGAAACATATGTTAGTCTAGGAAGAACATTTTCAGCAGATTCTAAGAGTGGCGTTTCATCAAGGCGGTAAGTCCCTTTACTCACTAGTTATCGAATTTACAGAGTAAGCACATGAATTTATGAAGGCAAGTGCCTTTCTTAGTTCGAAATTCCAATAGAGGCGTCATTAATACTTGAAACTTGGCTAAGTACCTTGTTTCCTGACGATCAGAGGGAGTTAATTACTTTGGAATCAAGATGATGCTGCAGTTGAGAGGAACGGCAATAGCTTTTAGATGCTTATCGGCTATGAAGATGGTTTGATAAGAACGGATAGCCTAACTCAGTAAGGCATCATGTTGTTGTTCTTGTTACTACTAATAGTAGATGCTGGTTGGTGGCTTATCTTTCCGAAGCCCAAAAAATGCCATCATCAATGTGTATAATAGAATTGATTGGGAGCTGGAAGCTTGCTAACTTTGTACTGCATAACTTACTTACACCAGATTATATAACTATTTGAACACAAGGAGATTTGAGAATTAAAGGAATCTTATACAGTGGACGGTGCTATGCATCCATTGCCGTCAATTGCTATGGGAATAACTTTAGTATGAAATAGAAGGAAAGAAAAAAGAAAATTAAAGTCTCATCATAACAGTTATAACTGATTGGATAGATAGCTCAGCTTCTAGTAGTAATTCAGGTGAATGTGAGACCGTAGCAAGGAGGGGGGGTTTCGTTTGCTCGGAGCTTTTCTGCTAGTAGCTGAACAAACGAATTAGCCATCCGCAGCAGAAATGTATTGCCTCTGCTATTCTTCGGCTATTCACTAGGTACTCCTAACAATGGAGGCCACTCTCAACAAACCCCCCCCAGTTTCATGCCCCTCACACCGCCCCTCCTTAGAAGCAGTTCAAGCAAACGGATTTCCCCTCCAAAAAGCTTTCGTCTGGGCAGATACGAGATTGCAGAGATCCAATTGAACCTCTGCAAACGCTGAAAAGAGTCCTCAAGAGGCCCCCACAAGCTGCTCCACCGCCTGGGGCCACAAGAGAATCTGTCCAGAAATCCTGCTTCGCTTTTTCTTAAGGCGAGCCGCCGTTGGTTATTGCAACTCTGTCACCAACAAACTTCACCTCACCTGGTCTCACCCTGACCCCCTCTGCCAATTTCAAGTTGGCAGCATCGTCAAGATGTCGAAACCTACGAGTGTGACGGGTAGTGAGAGCGAATTCGAGTTCATCGAGACTCCCAAACCGAATCCTCCAGCCTTTGAAAAGGAAGAAGACTGTGGCGTCCGCACCACCAAGGTATGTTGGCTAGTTGCATCGTGTAGTGGCGGGTTGAGCAAATGGGGTTTGCATCATGCGAGAAAGCCTTCTTTTACTGGCAACATTCAGTACATGCCAAACCGCAATCCTGCAGAATAATTCTTTTGAAAAAAAAGAAAAAAAAAAGAAAGAAGACGAAGAAAAAGAAGAAATTGAAGAAAAAGAAAGCTACCATTTGCATACAACCCCAGCTGCGGCAAAACTTCCCCGTTTGGATTGAAAAGTAGTGAGCTGATTACCCCCTCTCTTCTAGTACCCTGCCATCAAGAATGCGCCCCTTCCAGCGGATGGGCCGGGCTCCGACACTTTCAACAATAAAATTTTCCTGTCCATCTTGGGAGGCGTTCCTCTCTGGTTGACTTGGAAGGTCGGCGGTGGTCTCAAGACCTTCATCTTCTTCGCCCTCATCTTTGATGTGCCCATTCTAGCAGGATGGTGGCTCGTCATTTCCGCAATCTCCCCCCGTAAAACGGACAAGGCCAAGTTTCCTGGCCGTGGTGTTGAGTACTATCTCGATTTCAAAAAGGAAGCCGATCGCCTCAAGTACCGCGGCACCAACAAGATCCCTATGGAGACTTTCCATGAGATGTACTTTGACGGTGATGTCGACTTTAAGGGTGACTGTCTTGAGGTTATGGAATACCGTCATGACTGGGCTAGCTTCCGTTTCACCGTTGGTCTTATCAAGTACTTCCTACTGGGCATGATTCCCGAGCTCATCATGCACACTCGTTCTCAAGGTGAATATTCCTTATCCCCCCCCCCCCCCCCCCCCGTGCATAGAATGAGAGCAACTGTTCTCTACCTACTTACTTAATGAGACACTGGCTAATATAGTGCCAATCTAGACGAGGAGCAGGTTCGAGATCACTATGACCGCGGTGATGACTTCTACGGCTGGTTCCTCGGTCCCCGCATGATTTACACCTCTGGTATCATCTCTGACATCAACTCTGAAGAGACGCTAGAGCAGCTCCAGGACAACAAGCTGACTGTCGTCTGCGAGAAGATCGAGCTCAAGAAGGGCGAGAGAATGTTGGATATTGGCTGCGGCTGGGGCACCCTCGCTCGATTTGCTAGTGAAAACTATGGCGCTAATGTTACTGGTATTACTCTTGGTCGCAACCAGACTGCTTGGGGCAACAGCGCTATGCGCAAGGTTGGAGTTCCTGAGTCTCAGAGCAAGATTCTCTGCATGGATTATCGCGATATTCCTGTTCCCGAGGGCCGCTACAACAAAATCACCTGTCTTGAGATGGCTGAGCACGTTGGTGTGCGTCACTTTTCGACTTTCCTTACCCAGGTCTACAATATGCTTGATGATGACGGTGTCTTCTTTCTCCAGATCGCTGGTCTGCGCAAGGCCTGGCAATACGAAGATCTGATCTGGGGCCTGTTCATGAACAAATATGTGTTCCCTGGTGCTGATGCATCAACCCCTCTCGGCTGGGTCATTGACAAGTTGGAGGGTGCTGGCTTCGAGGTGAAGGGTGTTGACACCATTGGTGTTCACTACTCTGCTACTCTCTGGAAATGGTACCGCAACTGGATGGGCAACCGTGACAAGGTTGAGGCCAAGTATGGCAAGCGATGGTTCCGCGTAAGATTATTATTTTTTCCCCTTGTTCTTTAAATCCGTCTTTAGCTTCTCATTTTCCATTTGCCCATCCTTGGCACCAAAGGTAACCTATACTAACAATTGATGGCCCGTAGATTTGGGAGTACTTCTTGGCTTACTCCACCATTGCCTCTCGGCAGGGAACTGCCACCTGTTTCCAGATCGTGCTGGTGAAGAACATCAACTCCACTCATCGAGTTGAGGGTATTCCTAGCCAATTCGCTCTGTCTGGAGCCTATGACAACTCCGAGGCCGACATCAAGTCGTGGGCCGCTAAGAACAATGTCACATCGTCTACCGCCTACATTTCTTAGAAATGTTTGGTAATGATGGCTTATCACTCTATAGACCGAAATTCAACCACAGGCTATCTCTTTTGGATAGATGTATTGATTTTTCGTCGTTGGCGATATCTGGATGTCTTGGAGCCTTTCTCATTGAATTATGAAAATGAATGGATAAGAGATGTCCCGCTAGTTAAAATGGATTGGTTTAGGTTGGACAGGCAGTTATTGTAATGACGGCCACGATGCCACCTTAATTCTCTAAATGGGTTTGAGATAAAAACGGTTATACTAGGTAGGAATAGGTTAATCAAAGGGTATAAAACTGCAAGCTCCCACAAATTTATCTGGGAGCGGGCTCCTATCTCACGATGGGACGTGTGAGTATAGGAGGAGTTAGTAGGAGAATAGAATCTAAAGAAAGAAATGGTGTCTTGATTTCTTAGCCAAACGGTTTACTATGGGTGAATCTAGTTTCTATATGAAGTGAAACTGCTGCTTTACCTAGACGCTATACAAAAATTCAATGATAACCTGCTATGAACTTCGCGTATGTTGTGCCATGATCCGTAGTTTGCTTACTGACGTCATATCATCTTCTATGCGATTCGTCCGATTATTATTTATTAACTGCCAATTGCCATAGGACTAATCAATAACCCTCAATAGTAAAAGAAAAAAAAAAGAGAATATACATTTAACTCTCATCAAGGCATGGCGGTATTTCATTCAAGTCCCGATTGGTGCCGCTCATAGCCGTTCGGTTTGTTGATTCTCGCCATTTGAACCGAGGTGCTCGATTATCGATAAGACCTCAGATATCAATTGCGTTTAACGATCTTACTGGCACTCGAAAGCCCTTGAGCTGCCAACACCTGTTTTGTTATTCTCATTTGAACATCATTAGATAATGAAGGGAAGAAATCCAAGGGCAGGGCCCCTTCTTTGCCGTCAATGGCAAGGCATCTCTTCAAATACCGTCAGAGCGCCGTTCTCATCACCATCACTATCACTACCACCGTTATTGTCATCATCACACTCCTACTATTCAACATCCGCATATCGCCCCGTAGACATACAAGAAATGAAGAATAGACCAGCAAAAATCATCTACGACTACTTAACACCCATGCCATCCCATTTACTAACCACCACACTCTCCGATCTCCTAAAGGCATCATCATCACCCTTTCCATCGTCATCGTCCACGACGTTGATGTCTTCCGAGAGGGCTCTCCCACAGGGTCACCACTTGGTATACTTTCCACTACAGACACCAGCGTCTCAATTGGCTTTTGATGGAGCAGATCGGGATCATGCGCCGAATGAGGAGTTTACGAAGAGATTGTGGGCTGGGGGGGAAGTGCGTTTTAGAGACAGAGGACGGGAATTGGTGTTGGATGGGGGGGCGTGGTTGTGTAAGGAGGATATTGCGGATGTGAGAGTCAATGGAAGTGGGAGAGAGGATGAGAAAGTGTTTGTAGATGTGTGGAGAAGATATGGAATAGGCCATGGTAGTGAAGAAAGGAAGACCGGGGAGTGGGATATTGAGGAGAGGAGGACGTTGGTGTTTATGCGGAAGACGGAGACTAAGGAGAATGACAAGCCTACACCGGTTGCACGACTTGTTAAATGTGAGTAGTGGCGGTTTTTTTTTTTTTCCTTTTGTTTCGAATATATATTCATGAGGCTAATGCAATTTAATAGACGCCCATTCTCCTACATACTCCGTCTCTCTCATCCCCACGCCAACGCACCTCTTCCACTTCTCGGCACTTACATACAACGCTCACTCAATCCACCTCAACCCGCTGTATGCTAAATCACAGGATGGACATCGAGCGCTACTTGTCCACGGACCTTTGACGCTGGCGATCATGCTACGTGTTTTGAACGACCATATTGCTCTTGCTGATGATAGTAGTAGTAACAGGATAGGGGGACTGGTGAAGAGCATTGTGTATAGGAATTATACACCATTGTATGTCGGCGAGAAGATGACTGTTTGTTTAAGACGAGTAAAACGACATGTAAGGAAAGAGGAAGAAGAAGAAGAAGGAGAAGTAGAAGAATGGGATGTATGGGTCGAAGGACCAGAGGGAGGCATGGCAGTTAAGGGCAGTGTGGTAGTGGATGCCAAGAAAACAAATTTATAGAACTTCTATGTATTGAGGATGACATTAATATTTTCCAATTTTCCCTTTTTTTTCCCCTTTTTCCCCCATCTAGATCAAAAACATTATATATCTTTCTCAAGCTCGCTTCAACTAAAAATTTTCAGGGGGTTCACAGATTAATATAATTCCTCATCATCACTCGCTGTCCCATCCTGGAATCCCATCACCGCTTTACCTTTGCCTTTACTACTGCCCGATGAGCCATTAACATGATCCCCCTTGTATTCATCGTCCGTCAATTCGCCGTCAGCGGCCACTGCAATGGCTTTGCCTTTGCCTTTGCCTTTGCCAGTGGATGCTGACCTGGCGCCGCTTCTCGATCCTGATGAAGAGACAGACCTTTTACCCTGATCTTGCAGCTGCTGCTGCGGTTTTTTATCACTCCCACCCTCAAATAGCGCCCTTACTTTCTCATAGTGGGCTAGTTCCCCTGCGCTAACACTAGGAATCAATTCCTCGTGTGCAGCGATAAAGTCCTCCTCCATGACCATTACCGCAATATCAGCGGGAGTGGCGTAGTGGTCGAAAAAGTACGCGGTTGAAACCTCGTGTTTGTTTGTCGGGTTGGCGTTAAGAGCGCGGACCTTGGCATCGACGGCGGCAGCCTGTCGCGTAACGGCCTTGAGCATCGCATCGCTGCAAAGTGCGTAGAAGTCGGCACCTGTGTAGGTGAATGGCAGACGTTGGGAGACGGATGCGAGAGAGACGGAAGGGTGGAGGGTGAATCTGCGAAAGATGTGAGTTTGGCACAGGTTTTCTTTGTTTTAAAATGGAAATGAGAGAGGGGAACATACTTCCGAGTGAGTGCCTCTAGAATGGTTTGCTGCTTCTCGTGAGTGTCGGAAACACCAAGATAGAGCATCTTGTCGAATCGACCAGGACGCAGCAGTGCAGGGTCTAATAAATCAGGTCGATTCGTAGCTCCAATGACAAAGACACCTCCAGCATCCTCGCCACCCGACATGCCGTCTAGCTCAGCCAACAGCTGTGATACGATACGATCCATCACACCGCCGCTGTCGCCTTGATTACCTCTCTTGGGTGCTACGGAATCCAACTCGTCAAAGAAGACGACACAAGGGCGCGCATCTCGAGCTCGTTGGAAGACACGTCGCACGTTGGCTTCTGACTCACCAATATACATGTTGAGCAACTCTGGGCCTTTGACGCTGAAGAAATTGAGACTATACTCGGTGGCAATGGCCTTGGCGAGCAATGTTTTTCCCGTACCGGGAGGGCCGTAGAATAGGATACCGGAGCGCTTCTTCATTCCCTTAGCAAACAACTCTGGTCTCTCTAGAGGTAGTTGAATCGTCTCTGTGATGGCCTCTTTGACATTGCTAAGACCACCGACATCATCCCATGTGACGTTCGGAATCTTAGGAGCGCCAATGGAGTCAGAAAAGTTTTTCCGCGCGGCTTCGACAGCAACGTCAAAATCAGCGGCAGTCAGGCAGCGCGCTGATGAGCCGCCAGCAACTTGTACATCCCTCATTGTCACCGTCATATCATCGCGACTCGACTTCGCAGATAGCGACTCGAGTCGAGCCCGCTGAGCTACAGCGGCACGTTCCACAACATCGAGCAAGTCACCAGCGACCAGCGCAGCCGTCTTTAGGGCGATGGCGTTGAGGTCAATAGCCGGCTCGAGAGAGACACCGCGGTCTTCAATAATTGTCCTTAGGATCGCCTCTCGCTCGGCCTCGTCGGGGGCGCCCATCTCAAGCTCATGGGTAAAGAGCGCGCGGACCCCATCAGATACTTTATCAACCTCGTTTGTCGTGGCAATGAGAACTCGGACACCCTCAAGTATCTCCTTGATTGAAGACTCTATTCGATCTGCTGTCAGCGCCTCGATGTGCTGGATAAGGAGCGCACAGCAGCTTGGGCCACAGCTAATGGCTCGTTCCGCTCGGGTTCTTAAAAAGCCTTCTGTCTTGACGTCGCCGCCGCTGCCACCTCCTTCGCTAATTATGTCGTAGGCGTCAATGGTGAAGGTATGTAAGCCCATATCGCTACAAGCGTCCTTTGACAGAGTTGCCTTGCCTATATTGCGATGCGTTGACGTAAGTAGGATAGCGACTGGTGGCATCTTCAAGTGGACAGCCCTCTCGCTTGTGGCAGCCGCCAAAAGTTCCCGCAGTTGGCGCCTGAGAGGAGGGACATGTTGCTGTTCACGGTCAGCCAGATGCGGGGGGGGCGCATCTGGTCCCCGTTGTGGTGGTGTCTTCTTTACTCCGAGATAATAAGGCCATGTGCTGTCCTTTGTACTGGGCATCCGACTCGTCTCAAATCCTGACCCGTGCATGGCAACGGTTGTGCTGTCGATACAAGCAACAGTCCCCCACAACGATTCGGCCGTACCGTCCTCGTCCTCGTCCGATTTAACCACTTGAATGTGCCCTACTTTGAACCAAGCAACGCTATCAAGATTTGACAAGGCCTCTCCACCGGATTCAGTGGATCGCGCTGTCAGTGCCATTACGTCGTCAACTTCGGAGCCGCCCGCTCCAGGAGCTTCTTGGAGTGCCCGACCTAGCTGTGCATCTACAGGCACGGCAATTAAATCACCCTGCCGTACGAGACGAAGCTTGTGTGCAAAATAGCGTTTGAGGCCGCCCAACACGGCAGTTTGGTAGGCCCTTTCGGCTGAGATGGGAGTTCGAATATGGTGAATAGCGATATCCTTTGCATATGGAGGATGAGAAGCGCTTGCAAATCGGGGCAGCGTCCCTTTACCTTGATACGCGGTCTTCTTGAGTACCGAGATGCGGAAATACATAGCTCCATCAAGGTTTGCAATCAAGATAGGCGAAGCATAAGCCGTTGGGCTGGTCGGTCGCTGAACATGCGACTCGAAGAAGGACGTCCGTCGATCACCTCGTCTCGAACCTGAAATACGGGTGACAGGACGCTGAGAGTAGCCCTCAGGTAGACCATATACACGAACGGGACGCCAATTGGATACTTCAAAGTCTGGATGATTAAAACTGCCCAACCCAAATGCGCCAAATCCATTCAGAGGAGGCTCTTCGGCAGCCTCAATGCGAACCCAGTCACCAGAAAAGCAACCGATTTTCGAGAGAGATGCCATGTCAACGTAGATTCGCGCCTCTTCATCTTCTTCAGGGGATGGTTTTGGATGTAATAGATCGGAGGGTATGTGCTTTCTCAGGCCATGGACTTTGAATAACCTCCCACGAGTTCGATCAGGACGAGCAGTAGTGGATGTAAAATTGGAGAAAACGGACCCTGGGGTAGCTAAGCCATTAGTCTTTCTGCCGCGGAGAGTCCCAACCGTCATTGGAGTTCCGGGGCCCATCGAATTTGTTGTCGGCAAAGTAGGAGCCTCTAAGGATATCACCTCATCTTCTATTGAATCATCCGAAAACTCGCCATCTTGTTCCGATCCTGAGAAATCGGTCTCCGTCTCTGTGGTCGCCACCACATCATCCGTAATGGCACCGGCACGATCGCGCTCCTCAGCAGCCGAAAAGAACTGGTCAGTAGTATCGTCATCTTCGTCGCCGCCGTTGCCGTTGCCGTTCATCTGCTGGCTGGAAGTCATTGATGCGGCAGGACGGCCTTGTCTTCGGTTGATTCCCCCCCTCCCCCTCATCAGAATGATTTTTGTAGATTCCGCCAGGATACCCTGCGCAACGGGCTCGCACAGCATGATCTTGCCCGGGTTTGGCGGTAGATGAGTAACAGGATGCGGCGGTAGAGGTAGCGGAAACAAGTCACCAGAGTGCACAATCCTAAGACCGCTGAGCGCTGCCCTAAGCGCTGTAGTCAGACGTTCTTCCGATGTCATATTGGCGACATCCTTGGCATTGTGACTCGTTGGATGGTCCCGATAAAACGTGCCCTCGCCATTTTCTAGCCGTTTGGTTATTTCGCCTTCAAGGCTGACGAATACAGATTCCAGTGGAAGAGGAGCGACGTCAAGGACAAGGATCTCAATACCACTACGGCTATGGCTAGACAGCTTTGAGGGAGCTACTTGCTGCAACGTAACGGCGAAGCTCTGCAGCGCTGGGGAAGAAGGCGAGAATTGAACAGTCGAATGAGATAAAGCGCTCGACCGTAGTACCGTAACAATGGACCAAGCCATGTCGACGGGATTCGCATTCGGCGTCCATGGCGCGATCGCAATGTGGTGGATGTTGTCCTCGACGAGATCGCTGTTGGGGTCTGGTGCTTTTCATCAGTTTTACAATATCCTTTACAAAGCCCAAGCAATAATGCAGTGACAGCAATTTCCACCAAATGGCCAATGCGCCTTGCCTTTAGCTGTCGCTTACCGTTTGCTAGATGTGGGAAGAGATCAGAAAACAGGTCATCCGATAGGACACCAACATCTCCCTTGGTGCGGTCATCGAGCACAAGTCTGGCGGTGATGGCGGGTTTGTCTTGACGCCGCCTGCGGTGCCGTCTCTTGTGTGACACGACAGGTCCTCCATCCGAGACAGCCATCTCAGTCAATTTATGAGCCTTTTTAACGAGCTGTTCGAGCGGCGAAAACGGCGGGAGAAGCTTCCGTTGCTTAAAAGGAGGTCGATGGGCGGAGGAAAGGTTTCTAGAAGTAGGATTCGAAGTTTACACACCCCCGCAGCCACTGGATCATGGCGCTGGCAATAAGAGCAAATTAGAGTGTGAGGATGCTGTTAATAGGTGAGTCCAGAGCAATTGGACTCGGCGCGTGTTTTGGCGCGCTGAGTTTGCGATACTGAGAGAATCAAAAGCTTGCTGATGCGTGTTCGTGTCGCTACAGATTCCACTACTACTAAGCAGAGGGCTGGTTCGGCTGCGGCTGCAGCAGCTGTGGTGCCTCGGCATTGGGGATCGAAACCCCCAGATTTCCGCCTCTCAGCTTCAACGAGCAGCTCCACCAACCCTCGCTATCAAGCCCGAATAAGGATGGATCATGGCCAGATTGAAAAATGAGGTATAGTCAAAGTAATAGTATCTATCTAACATGTGAGAAGAAAAAAATGCATTGTCGTGCAGCATACAGCATGTAGTGCTAGCCATAGCATTTACGTTAGTTGTAAGAGGAGCAGGATTGAGTTTGACGATCTTTTGCACTACCAAGTACCAACCTACCCGGGACCGGAGCTACAGAAAGGATGGCAAAAATGTATGTCTCAGTCAAATCTGATACACTCTGTTAGCGATATCGAATTTATATCTTCACGTTATTCGTAGTACAGTAGTATATGAAGAATTTGCTTGACATACTTCTTTTTATTATTGTTTTTTATTATTATTAATCATCTCAATGTTGTAGGCACGCGTATTTATTCAGGCTTTACCATCTCCACACCTCCACCAACTTTCGCTAATACACAATACACACACACACACACACACACACATAACTAGCCATCCTAGAAGCAAAACAGGATCAAGGAGTTTCATGAGCTAAATCTGGATTGAATGACGACGGCTTATTCCGTTAAGGAGCTAGTCAACAGGGGACCGTCTACTTGAATACCACCCCGTATAACTGACGTAATTGGGTTGAGGATTAAGTGAAATGCATGCGGAAGAGAAAAGATCTGACTCGTTCCTTTTTACTCACCGCATCGCCAATTGGGTTGCGGAATCTTACTGGGAACTGCATTACACGCTTTTGGGAGGATCTGCGTCGACTTTACTAGCAAGTAGCAGGGATGACCCTTTTTAAATCTCTATTTCATCTTTGTTGAAGGGATATTTGAATACTTTTATAACCTGAATCGTCCAATGGCCTGAACTACACGCTGATGTCAACAACCAATTATGGCCATTGTATATGCTGTTGTAGAAAAGAACAAGAGAGAGAGAGAGAGATTTTTAATTTATTTAAAAAGAGAAAGTCTCACAGATAATCACTAATAGCTAGAAATGGTCCAGTTCGACAGACCTCCGAGTCCAAAGTCGCCACAGCGCGACGCATCCTCGTCTCTGTCAACACTTGAAGTTGCACAACAAGCGGTTGAATTCACCAAACAGTCCGAGAAGCTCTCGCATCGGGGGCTAGAGGATCCATCGCCGGCGGTTGCGGTCCAGGCAGAGTTTGTCACACCTCAAGACCCTATAATACTCACATCAGATGGCAATCGTCTCCCTGGCGTGCCTTTACACGAAGCTCATAAACTTAACGTGCTGCGCGAAGAACTACAAGGACAGCCGAAGGAGGTGGATATAAAGCAGGGAAATGAGATTAAAGCAACGGTATCGAACCCAGCCGTGGATCGCCACGATGGAGACCATCATCGGAAAGTCATCCAATTACCTGAGGCTCAAGATCAAAATGGACAATCGCTGCAGCAGTCATCGCGAGGAACCTTGCGACATGCTATGCCTCCATCGCATACGAATCCCTTGTTTCCGCCTCTACCACTTTATGGACCGGCATCTTTGCTACGTAACCTCCAATGTTTCTTTTTCAGGATAACGTCGTTTTTTCTGAGCCTCGGATTTTTGGGTGTGATTGTGCTTGGAGCTTTATTCACGAGTATACCAATGCACTGCAAGGAGGCCTTTTATAAGATTACACGGCGAAACTATGACGAGAAGCGACCATTTTACCAACAAGAGCTCCAAAATGCGGCTGTGAGAAAAGAGAAGGAAAGGGATTGGGACCCTACAGGAACACAGAGGCACCTAGACGTCGAACATGAGAGCATTGTGGACGAATATCCGCCGACGGAGGGCGGTAAAGATGCTATAATATGTGATGTTGGTTACTATGCGCGCAGAGTCGGCCTTGATGTGGAGACGTTTAAAGTTGAGACGGAAGATGGCTTCATAATAGAACTTTGGCACGTATACGATCCTAAAGAGTATATTCCGCTGGATGAAACAAGTAGAGAACAAATCGGACCAACAGTCTTCCAGGAGTCGAAGAAGAAGTTGAAGGATTCGGGCAAGAAACCAAAGTTTCCCGTGCTGCTGATGCATGGTTTGCTACAAAGTTCGGGGGCATACTGCTGCAACGATGACCAAAGCTTGGCGTTTTGGCTCTGTAAATCAGGCTTTGACGTTTGGTTGGGTAACAACCGATGCGGTTTCAAGCCAGAGCATGTGCTGCTCGAGTATAGCGATCCACGCATGTGGTGCTGGAATATTCGGCAGATGGGAGTCTTTGACCTACCGGCACTCATGTCGCGAGTCTTACACGAGACCGGGTTTGAGAAAATCGGTCTCATCTGCCATTCACAAGGAACGACACAGACACTAGTTGCTTTAGCAAAGGAGCAGCGGCCTGACTTGGGTGAAAAGTTGACTGTATTTTGCGCTCTGGCTCCGGCTGCCTACGCCGGACCACTGATTGGCAAGATGTATTTCAAGTTTATGCGCATCATTTCACCAGCCATGTTCAGGCTCATGTTTGGCATCCACGCATTTATCCCATTTATGATGAGCATGCACGCGCTGCTTGATTCTCGACTGTATGGATGGCTAGGCTATAAAGTCTTTTCATTTCTCTTCGACTGGACGGACGAGAGATGGGATCGAGGTCTACGCGATCGCATGTTTCAATTTGCGCCTGTATATGTTAGCGCTGAGTCGATGAGGTGGTGGCTTGGTCGCGAATGTTTTGCTAAGCATAAGTGCATATTGGCAACCAAGGAGATTCTAAGGGCTGAGGAAAGATTGGACCAAGTTGACGGTGCTGCGGCATCGGATTCAGATAATAGCGATGAAATGAATGGAGCTATCAAGGGCTCCACGGCATGGTACAATGAGCAGGTACCGCCAATTGCATTATGGGTTTGTGGCGATGATGATCTCGTTGATGGTAGGAGACTTCTCAAGCGCTTCGAGACAGGACGTGAGCCGCATGTCAAAGTGGTGCATAGCAAAGTGATTCCCGAGTATCAGCATCTTGATGTTATATGGGCTATGGATGCTGTCGACCAAGTATTTCGAGAGATACGCGAGGTGCTATGGAAGACGTGTGATGTTCGGGATATTTGCAGAATTCCAGAGGGATGTGACATGGTGCCCAAATAGGAATCAGCCGAGGCTATTGGCGATGGACAGTTTGGAGAAGGGGAGCCAACCCGTTACGTAGTAGAAGCGAATAGCCTCGGGATGGAGGCAACATATATTCACTCCCAAATTTTCTTCTCTTTTTTATATATTTAATTTCTTTTTTTCATTAGCTTTATCTTTATCATCAAGAAGCGTATTATGTAGTATATAGAAGGCAGAGTATGGTGGGCGTAGTTTAAAGCACGATTACCTAGCTAATAATCTTAATATACGGAGTAGATTATGTTGAGTTCACGATACCAAGCGCTTATCCCTCGGTAAACTAAAAAAAATCTTTTGCTTACTTGGTATCGACGAAGCTGTGAAAGATTCATTCGTCAGGGCTCGGAGAATATAGTATTACGTACGGTGTATACAGAGTCTATATTGCACTTGCACAACCATTCCCTCTCTATTGATTCCGCTTCCCGTCAATACCCAATACAAGCAATGAGTCACCTTATACCTATCACTTCTGATACGTGTAGGTTGGTAAGCTTGGTGAGATAAAAAAAAATTAAAAAGAAAATGGTGGTAGACGCTACCCCGTAGTAGCCAATTAGATCTTACAAGTTGAATTTAAACGTCATATTAGATCCTTGTATTTTCTTTGTACGACGACGTCTGTAACCACACACCTTATCCATGGTTGCTATTTCCGGTGCCGAGGTAACACTCCGCTTTTGGTATGGAGAAACCTTCAACACGGCCCGAGTGCTACCTATATGTCCTTCGAGCCACCATAGATGCCCAACTATTTGTCTGGTAAAAGACTAGGTTCATGACTAGTTAGTTATTAGTTATTCGTGACTGAGAGGCGGATGAATCGAAGCTTGTATGTATGGAGCAGGTAGGTTTCAGTAACGGCTGGACCGGCTCTACCGCTTCTGGTCCCTATCCTGGTTAAATACTCCGTACGGAGTAAGTGTGGAGAGGATATGGTTGATAACGGCTGCAGTCAAATGCTATTATATTAGCCAGCCAGGACGCCAAGTTGAGCTCGGGCTCTATCTTTTCTTCCTCTTCCCATCTTATAATAGCCGCCTCTGCTCCCCCCCCCCCTTAATAGGCGTCTCTGGTCCCCCCCCCCCGGTCTCTTGATCATCCTTGGACTACCTCACCATAAAGGGCAGATGAGACTTTCTTTTCTTATATTAATTAGTATATTATTCGTTCCGTTTGGGATGGAGTCTTCTTAAAGTTGTAGTCGCTTTTTCCCCGCTGCTTCTCAACTGCCATCTTATCTGCCTACTATAGTAGTTTTAATACAGTGACACTTATTCAGCATTCCATAATACCGTGAACCGACCATGCTGTTCACATCATTTAATGCCCCTATTGACATTCCAGTCATCGACGTCTGGACATATTTCTTGGAGCAGCCGAGAAATTATCCTGCTGACCGGCGTTAGTTTACCAATGCTGATTTTTCTTTCATTGTTTCATTGTTTTACTTTCTCCTCTAACCTTTTGTTATACGACCATGAAACCCTTATAGCTAACATGACTCATTAGCCCTTTTTATCGACTGCGACTCTGGCAGGTCTCACTCTTTCACCAATATCAAAGACCTCTCTACCCAATTCGGTAAGGGTCTGCGTCATGTCTTCAATTGGAAAAAGGGCGACGTGATGGGTCTCTTCACGCCCAACAACATCGATGTCCCCATTGTCAATTTTGGTGTACACTGGGCTGGAGGCATCTGTAGTCCTGCAAACCCTACGTATACACCCGAGGAGCTAGCGCACCAGCTTCGAGACTCTGGAGCAAAAGCATTGCTCACGCAGAAGCCTTTCTTGGATGCGGCCCTCAAGGCGGCGGCACTCGTGAATTTGCCCGCGGACAGGATTATCTTGCTAGGGGATGGACGGGATGAGACGGGAGTGCATAGACATTGGACGGATATCACTGCCAAGGGGGCCTGGGTTCAGCCTCATAAGGTGACGATTGATCCAAAGAATGATTTGTCATATCTTGTATACAGCTCGGTAAGCAAATTTGTCAAGGCAGCGGTTGCAGGCAGGCCTCTTTTTTATTATTTTATTATTATTATTATTATTATTGGATGGCTAACATATGTAAATGGGCTTTTCTTTTTCACTAGGGAACTACTGGTATGCCCAAAGGCGTGATGATCACACATTACAATAGTGTTGCCCATGAGTACCAAGCGGAAAGGGGAGACTACAGAGGCTTAGGCTGGGATACCGATGCCCAGCTAGGTGTTCTTCCTTTCTTTCACATCTATGTGCGTTCTCTCTATCAAAAAGTTACCGTAACTGCCGTGAGTTAGACGCTGATTTCAAATACTATATATCCAGGGTCTGGCCGTCGTATTATCCACCTCCATCTTTTGCGGAGCCAAATGTGTTGTCCTGCCCAAATTCGATCTCGAAAAAGCCTGCAAGATCATCCAGGACCACCGCATCACCTTTATGTATGTGCCTCCGCCCATTATCCTCGCTCTGGGCAAGCATCCCGTTGTATCAAATTACGATTTATCGTCACTACGATGGATCAACTCAGCCGCCGCGCCTCTAAGCAGGGAGTTGGTCGTTTCTGTGTGGGATCGCCTCAAAGTTGGAGTGAAGCAGGGATATGGACTTTCCGAGACGTCTCCTACAGTAACAGTTCAAGTATCTGAAGACTGGTGGAAGTTTCAGGGCTCTGTAGGAAAATTGCTTCCTAATATGGAGGCTAAGATTGTAGATGAGGAGGGCAAAGAGCTAGGTCATAATGAAGTGAGTGCCAGACTTCTTCTTCTTCTTCTTCTTCTTCTTCTTCTTCTTCTTCTTCTTCTTCTTCTTCTTCTTCTTCTTCTTCTTCTTCTTCTTCTTCTTCTTCTTCTTCTTCTTCTTCTTCTTCTTCTTCTTCTTCTTCTTCTTCTTCTTCTTCTTCTTCTTCTTCTTCTCCCCTTATTCTTTTTCTCTTCTACTATGGCGAGGAAATTGCTCCTTATTGCACAATATTCTAACGAACTTTGACATAGGCTGGAGAGCTTCTCTTGAAAGGGCCAAATGTATTCCCGGGCTATTGGAAAAGACCTGAGCTCAACAAAGAGACTTTTACCGAGGACGGCTGGTACAAAACCGGAGATATCTTCTACGTCTGTCCGCTTGGAAATTATTACATTACTGACCGAAAGAAGGAGCTCATCAAATATAGTACGTATCGCGCTTCACAAGCCGCCTCTCAGCACCAAATCCTCTCCCCTGGAGTCATTTGTTTTCTCCATGTAAAGCTAACCGTTCCACTATAGAGGGCTTCCAAGTCCCCCCAGCCGAGCTCGAAGCCAAAATCATTGGCCGCGAAGATGTTGCCGACGTCTGCGTCATCGGAGTCTGGGATAAGGAGCAACACACAGAAATTCCGCGGGCATACATCGTGCTCAGGACTGGTATCGAGGAGACGGAAGCAAAGGCGCAGGAAATCACTGAGTGGCTCAATGGCAAAGTTGCGCCGCCGAAGAAGCTGCGTGGAGGCGTGCGGTTCGTCAAAGAGATTCCTAAGTCGCAGGCAGGTAAGATTTTGAGAAGGATACTGAGAGTCCAGATCAAGAAAGATGAAGAAGTGGAGGCAGCGGCGCCAATGGCAAAGCTGTGAGCGAGCGGATGAGCGAGCGTCGGCGAGTTGATGAGGAAAATTACAATGTATTTAAATGTATATTTAATCTTACAATTGAAGTCTTGATCCACTAGATCCTCATCTAGTTCTACGTAACAAATCTATATGAGCAGCATCATCATCCCGTCTATCTTGGTTACTTGTGACCATGATAGTTCCCATTATAGCGTACACTTGACCTGCCAATGTTTAAATGATTTAACCAAAGCGACGACCAAACAAAGCATTTTTATCCTATTTTTTCCGCCTCTTCTAACAACTTTTCAACACTGAACCTCGGATCACCGTTGGTAAACCATTCTAGCAACTTCTTCCTCTCTTCTGCCCTCTCTTTCCTCTGCCCATCTAACGCATCACCCTTGTGCTCCCATCCGCCATAGAATCGCTGTAAACACATGACCAGCCATTTTGCGTGCTCTGGCTGTACACCTCTTCCCTCCATGACCTGTCCCTGCATGAGCACCAGGCCCTTATCCCCTAACAGGTCAAGGTGATGCGTCACCGTAGTATGTGGTTGTGCAAACTCTCCTCTCGCTTTATACTCAGCCAGCTGTGTGAACAGCACTGTGCTTGTCTTGGAAGGTGCATCAAAGGTCCATTGTAGGAAGTGCAACTCCGCACCTTGGCTCTCGTGCGGCACCGGAAGTACAAAATAAGGACTACTGCGCGCAAGAGATTCCATCGCTTGATACGCTGACGCAGGGACGACGGCGCAGAGGGTTTGCGGAGACGAAGCGTGACGAAGGCGCCAGATGGCTGTGAGTTCCTTCTCAGGCAGGGCGGCGACTTTTTCGAGGTCGAGGATATCACCAAGGGTTTTGATAGCGGCCTTGTCTCCAGAGGATCCCTTTGAAGTAGGTTCTGAGGACGAAAAAGAGGAGGAGGAAGAGGAGGACGACGATGATGTTTCGGTAGAAGAAGGTAGAGGTCCGCGATTAGGTTGCGAAACTGGTGTGCCGTCGCTTTGCGGGATAGATGCAGTCGATAAATCTTGTATTGAAGGGATATCTACGGCTTCCTTTTTGCGCTGCTCTTGTATTTTCTCAGCGTACGCTGCTTTAAGCTCTTCGATGCTTCCATGGCCTTCTTGCGACGCTTTTTTGCTGAGCTTTTCTCGGTATTTTTCTAGGATGACTTGTGAGGGTTGCGTCGTAAGGAAACGGACGTCGAGGACCTGCGCCCAGCGACGCTGCTGGGCGGCGAAGCGCACTGAGCTGGCTGCTAGATGTCGTAATGTCGGTATTCGAATCATTGCCAAAGAGAGGAGACCAATTGGCCGTGACGAGTTGGAATTTCCAACTTGGAGAAAGAAGATTTGAAGGTGCGGTATTCTTCCGTCATGGCCAAAAAGTGGGACTCGAATCTTTAGGGGGAAAAAACCCCCACCATGGCGGATATTCGTTTTGGGCCGTGGTGTGTGTACACTTTACGATTCATTTATGTTTATAAATAGGTTTTTTGTTCTCTCTTTGTCTCTCCCAGTGGCTGAGAATACCTTACACAACAGCTCTGGAATGAAGAACTAGATTCAACTGCTTTAAATCTTCATCCTCAAAGCTAAGAGGTGTTGTGCTCCCAAGGGTGGTTCGCTGGGCGTGCAAATTATTACCCCGCGATATCCCGAACGAAGATCGGATGCTCAGACTCAGATTCATAAGAGGTGCCTAAAAGGGTCGGATTTGATTTCATTGGAAGAGCACTTGGTGGATAGAGGATTGATAAGGAAAACAAAAATCCTCTCCTTTGAATCCCCGGGCACTTGGCAACGTTTAAAGCTGAAAGAGGATCCATACAACGGGTAGAAGAGCCATGGCCGACTTTCGACAACTGGCCCTCGACTTTGTCCTTGAGGAGGATGAGGCCAAATTAACAGATTTGGCCCAAAAAGCGGCCAAAGGTATGTTTTGAGAGATTGAATGGCTTTATGCAAAGCCTAGAGACGTAGGTTGTCTGACATCTTTTCCTATCTTAGAGCTTGAAACGGCTTCAGCCAATTCCAATCCTGTTGCCCGATGGGTAGAGTCTGTACAGCCATGGATGCCTGGTAACAGTGAGAGCGAGGACTCACAAGAGACTCCAGATTGGACATCAAGAGCCAAAGGTGAGAAGATCGAATATAATATATTTTACTGTCATTCTTGCTTAGCTCATATTGTGGAAGCTGTGCTGATGCCTACCTTATATAGCTTTGGAATTTCTGTCTCATACGTTAGACTTTGTGAAGCCAGACCTGTTAAAGCTAAGCCAATGTAAGTTTTTACATGTAAAAGCTTCAAATATCATATATATTCTTGGACTTATTCTATTTCTTAGTGAAACTCTTAATTGCTTTTTTCGGCGCCATGCTTGATATTGATCACAAAGCTGGCATCTTAGCATCTGCTTCAGCTTTATCTCGGATTATAGCGATGAAAGCGTTCCAGCCACAGAGTGCATATGATATTATTCGTAAAGTATGCGGCATGAAAGAAGATTTCCAGCGACAGATTGCAAAGACTCGTCTTGCCGTTTATCAATTGCTAAGATCGCTTATCACTACCCCCGAAGTCGCGAGTAATTTGCAGCAACGTGACGGTGCCACATCGGGATTTATGATTGATTTACTGGAATTGTGCCGAAATGAGAGAGATCCTGACTGCTTGATTGTGTGGTTTGATATTACGAGAATATTTCTTCAACAGTATGATCCATCTCAGGAGGTATTCGAAGCCGTCTATGGCGCGTTCAAGGCGTACTACCCAATTACCCTGCCACGGTTGACGCAAAGCGGTATCACTCCAGAAGATCTCAAGTCTCAACTCCGAAAATGTTTCTCATCGAATTACCGTCTTGCATCTCTCACTCTACCCTTCTTGATAGGCAAGTTAGATCAAGGGGACGGCGTCACGGTGAATGTAAAGGTATGTTGATTTTGTCACTGATTATTTATAAAATGGGATTCTAAATCTTTCGCAGGTCGATGTTTTAAAGACTATTAAGGAGTGCCTTGAAGAATACACACATCCAGAAGAATCTATAATTCCATATGTAAGTCGAACCTGGGGTAGCCTCAAATATGAGGTACGAAACGGTGAAATCGAAGATGCTATCTGGGCCACTCTCGAAGTATTAAAAACACTTGCGACAAAGTTAAAGGACGAAGACCTTCGCAACTACACTCTTGATGTCACGCGTGACTGTGTCCCAGACCTGGCAAATCCAATGTATACAACCGGGGCTGGCCGTCTTCTCGTCAGTGTTCTCAGCGCAAACCCGAGCGCATTTGTTCTCATGGTGGCTCCAACTATCACGCATCTTAAAGAAAATCTACGGCATCCAAAATCAGCGACCCATAGTCAAGATTTGCTGAAGATACTTAATGTCATCTTGGAGACGCGAGCTCTTCTTGTGCAGGCTCAGATGACAGACGAGCAAAGGGGGGACTTTACTGCTATTGACGGCATCTTTAAGAATCTTTATAATGATGTGTATAAGACGCCTGTTGGGCTCGGAAGCAATGTTGGTGCTAGTTACGATGATATCAAAATCGCCACCGAGGCAGTTCAGGGAGCGGGTGCCTTGGTCTTACAAGGAGCTGTGCGGCTTGGATTAGAGAGTGATGCCAGCCTGCTTCTCCTCCCCGAAACAACATGTTCAGAAATTTGTCAAGCACTTTTCGCAATTTCTCTGCACATTTTCAGCAACAATTCTTCAGAATCAAACGCGGATGATCTTTTGAACGAGACAGCAAAGGCTCTACAAAGAGCAGTGCGAGCTTACGCACCAGGGTTCAAGCCTCTAGTTGGCCAGTTTGTGACGGTTGTTCAGAGTAGTCGTGATGATCAAAGTGACACTGACCAGGTTGCTGGGACGGTCCAAAAGTTAGGCTCTCTGCTGGCTTATGTCGGATGTTCCGAGTTGCCTAAGACCATTGTATATGGAAGACAAAACTTTTTGTCTCTGATTTGTGTCTTGACAACAGAAGCTATTTCGGCGATGGATGCAAAAGCTAGCTCAAAGATTTGGTGTGCGCTAGCTGTCGGCATTCAAACTGTTTCCCGTTACTTTAACGATGCTTGCTTGAAGCATAACCCAGACGGAGATCAAAAAATTGATGGTACTATGTGGCTGCATCAAACTGCTGACAAGTATCCCGAGTTGCGATCAATTGCAGGAGTCGACGAAGACACTGTAACATTAAGTAATGGTACGGCAGAGCCAACTGCTACTGAACTTCGAAAGGATCTTTTGCTTATTGGCCTTTTGGTTGTTCGGAGTCTTTATCGCCGCGCGACGGTCACCGTTCCGGGGACTAGAAAGCCAGCTCTTCAACTCAGCAGTGATTTCACAGATGCTGGCAGGCCATCTGAATATCAATATCTTTATCTCATTTCCGAATTTGCTAGTTTCATTGTTCACGAAATAAGCGAGTCCCAACAGGCCGCACTCAAACTCGATCATTACTTTTTGAATTTATTCCAAGAGGAATCAATACCAATCCCTGGTCCTGTATCAGAGGAAGCGAGAAAGCTTAAGCTAGAGAAATATACTGATGAAGAAGGGTCATCATGGAGTTGGTTGACTGAAGAAAGAGTCAATATTCTCTCATTCGGACTTTTGGAGGCCATGAGACCGTCGGTACTCGCAAAATTGGTGAGTCATCTCCAGCATTTCTCAAACTTTTTTTTTTTTAAAAAAAAAAAAAAAAAAAAAAAAAAAAAAACTACTAACCCGCTTGAATAGTTTGATACTGGAGTCGCACAAGAAGTGTTAATCAGCGGCACACTATGTAGTGCCTCGTCTGCCACTCAAGACCCGACGATCAAATCCGTGACAAGATCTATCTTGACCATTCTGGCGAATAAGTACAAGATAGAGAATCTTAGTTACTTGACGGCAAGGTTGGAAGGCCGACTAGAATTTGCTTTGAAAAATGTACAAAATTCCTCGGATAGTAGTGCTGCTTCCCGTTCTTTAGAGCAAGCATCGTCTATTTATGGGATTGTCAGCGGACTCATACGTCGACCAAGCGGTGCACAAGCTGGAGGTCTACTTCAACTACTGCGCGATGCTCCCAAGGATATAACTATTGGCCATCTGCTAGCTCGCAGGTTAGAGATGATTATTGCGCCGCAGAAGTTCCTAGTAAAGGAAAGCTTTGCTCTCGTGAAGCCGCTTTGGATGCAGAAGATGTATTTTGAGTTGGTCAAACCAATGCTTGAAATAGTAACAAGCCACGATGCCGAGGCTGAGAGCCAGCTTGTAAAGACCAATTTCAGAATTGCAATTTTATCAGTGGTAAAACACATGCCCTTTTCGATTTGGGAAGACGACTGCGTCGAGATTCTACGGGTATCTGTTGCATTAGCACAAAACTTGGGCATTGGGCCCGATACCTTGTCTGCGCTGGAAGTGCTTAAGAGCATACTTGCAGAGTCGTCAGACAAAGCACAAGAGTATATTAAAAGCCTCATCAGCATCTCGCTGCCGTGCTTTTCCAGCAAGGCTGCGTTGGAACAAAAGAAGCCAGAATGGTTGCCATCAGGCTATGTTCCTGCAAAGAATCATCATGACATTGAGGTCGGATGTGGAAAGTTGGCTCTTGAAGTTATCGGTGCACTTCCTAGGATATTTGAGTCGAGGTATGTGTTACCATATGTGCCACAGGTGCGCAGAGAGCTGTCTCTGGCGTGCGGACATCCGGTCCGGGATCTGCGGAGGTTGGCAAGGATGGGCCGTACGGCGTGGACGGACATTAAATGAGGGTGGAATGACGATTGGGGTAATTATGTACACAGTGGGCGTAGAACCGGGGGGGGGGGGAAACGGGGGGGGGGGGGGGTTTATTTATAGATTCTGGCAATTTGGAAAATTTGATGATATCTTGGGCGTTGAGGTTAAGGGCTAGATTTTGTGTATATATGACGATGCCAAGGCAGGCTTCCGCGACAATTCAAAGCAACCCGTCCGAGATGATTCCTTTTGCTCAGCAATTGCAAAGCCAAACAAGCAAATGGCTCTTTCTCCATCATCACACCCACTTCTATTGTTCTCATGACTTAGCGCCCTGTCCATCAAACCTGAACAACCTGAATGCGGGGATTCCAGCCAATAATTTGCGCCACCTCCTCCTAGTAGCAAGTAAGTAAATCTTGCCCTTGAATCGAAATGGGTGGCGCGGCGTTATATTGTACTTGTGATTATAGCCGGCATTCCCAACATGCGGGGAAACAAAAGTATTTATAAGAAGACAATCATTGAACATGTTGTTTCGTATGTAGTTGATCGCTATTCCATTGAAACATAACGATCTGCTGATACCAATTTCTTGCTGCTCTAGAGGCGCAATATTTGTCCATCTACACAGAATGGACCAATCCCTGAAAATAGACGAGGCTTCTTCCTCCTCGCAGCGTCCAACCGTCTGCTGTAATTATACTCAGCTGCAGCAGCAAAAGCAACAGCAACAGCAACAGCAACAAGAAACAATGAGTAGCAGTCCGCCCGAGCAAGAATCATACCTCGAGCGAAGAGGCAGCAACGAGTCTGCGTCGAGACGGATGAGTGTATCCCGGCCTTCGCATTCTGGGTCGGGGTTTTTAGGAACGATGCGATGATGACGATATAACGAGGGTTATTATCATTATCATTACGATGATAATTATTATTCTGGTAAATTATGGAAGAGGCTCAAGGATGTTTGGAGTTTTTGAGGTTTCTCTATGTGCATTGTAGTGGGTTTTTTCGTCATTATGAATCGGCGTTTTGTTTGAATGGTCTACATGATGCGCTTTTTGAGATTGATTGGGTTTTCAATTATTTTTGTGCGATGAGGAATTGAAACATGAGAAATTTATTCGCGGACGAGGATGAAAGTAGCTTTCTTTGCTGTAGAATAGATAGTATGTACAATATAAGGGGGCGTATATACACCATTTCATCATCACCATCATCATCACCATCACCATCATCATCATCACCATCACCATCATCATCACCATCACCATCATCATCATCATCACCATTATCATCAAAAGCTTGCGCAAAAAGAACTGCATTAAAACTTCCCTCCAAGACGTGTCCTCCACACAATGTATCCCGCATAGCCCACCGACGCCGTAAATGCTACCTTGCCAAGACCAAGAAATATATTCTCTCGCGCCCGACCCAAAGCCCGCGCCCTGCTCTTCTGGGTGTTTCTTCGGAACGTCTCCCGGTCATTAGTATGCGGAAACGGTGCCTCTATCATCTCCCCCGTCTTCTCATCCTGAACCATTGGGACTGGGACTTGAAGGTATGAGCAAAGCGGACCCCATCCGTCTTGCACCTTGTACTCGAAACGGCGCTGCTCAGGAATCCCGTCGCGGAACCGCTGGTACATTCTGTTGAACCAGGCGATGGCTTTGTCTTTCTCCGTTGTGTGATTGTATCCCATGGTGAGATCGGACATGGTCTTGCCGAATTTGGCAAATGCGCGTGTTGCTGGGTCGAATAAAAAGCAGAACAACATCTGGATTTTGACCCAGGGCGATGTCGGATTCGTGGCCAAGGCGATGGATTCCAGGACGCTGTAGTACCATTTCTCCGGGTCGCGGTTTAGGATAATGACTTTGGCTTCTGGGTACATGTCGGCGAGCTCAACGCCGAACAGCGCGGGGGGGATATCGACGCAGGCCTGGGAATTGCCGAGGACCTTGTCAAAGTCTTGCTTGGTGATGGTGCCCTTGCCACCGTACTGAGCTTCTATCAGGCGTATCCATTGGGGACACTCTCTCTCAGGATTCTCGAAGAGGCTGTGCATGTGATAGCAGTCATTGAAACCAAGCTGTTTGAGGGCCACTCGCATGCCTAGAAGGAAGAGTTAGCCAGAAAACTCTTCTTAAAAGCCACTGATAATTTTTGTCGAGCATTTTGTTTTAATTGTTTTATTGTTTATTAGATGAATCATGGTACAGAGGATTTTCTTTCAAGTGAAACCTACTTGTTGTACCAGTTCGGTGCAGACCACATACAATGAGTCGCATGGGGACGGAACGAGCTGGCGAAGCCACGTCGAGATAATCCATGCTGAATAGATAGAATTCTTCTTAGATCTTAGCGTGGCTACAAAAGCGCGATAACAAAGCTTTGGAGAGAAGCAAGGATGAAAAGGGAGTCTGATGATGGAATGTTTTGATGATAGGAGGGACCTCTAAAAAGCGAGACAGAGAGTCGCCCCCTCTAGGTATAAATGGTCCGACTTAGTAAATCCCCCTGTTGTTCTCAATCTCTAATGTCACCCATTGCAATTTTTGGCCAGCAGCGCCATGAATCCTTCTGCTACTGCTTACTCTTCTCTCTATGCCTATCACAATGAGCTGCACTGGGGTTGAAAGTTCTCATTTAATGATCAACTAACTCAACACTCACAGCATGTGATATCTAGGATATTCGATACCTAGCATTCCCCTATAAATAGTCTCTGCAAGCACAAACCTTTGATATATTCTTCTGTTTTTATGTTATTAGATGATTGATTACAAATTACTATTCTACGACGAATTGCATCTTTGCAGTATTTTTTTTTGTTTTTGTTTTTGTTGATTACTTGCCTCGCTACCCCATCACCGATGATCCGAACCGCGAATATAGTTTCTTGTTTCTACGCACTTCTCGACAAGGTTTACTTCAATTGAATCGTAGCAATTACTACCCATCATTACATGAACATGTATGTACAATGTGTTCAATGTTACGTTACATACAAGCATAAATTATCCGAGTATTTTATTTCGTTCGCGTTATTATGAGCTTCTCAGTATCGGATCGACGCCCTCGAGCCATCCTATGCATCGTGTTTACTGATAACGAACGACTTATACAAAACCAATAACCAAAAGAACCTCTTCTATGTCGGAAGCAACGCTTTATATAACAGTTTAAGTGTCTCTGAGTTCTAGGCTCGGGGTTTTGCCGCAATCTGAGATGTTGTTTACCAACAAGACTTGATGGATATTTGCGATTCTCAGCTCCTCTGATGACCCTATGATTTTAGTTTTGAGTATGAGGTTATCCCTGAGTACGAAATTAGGCTTGCAGCACTTGACTCGGGATGATAATCACAATTGGAAGCCAATGTTTCTGGGCTCAATTACACATCTGCTTAAATTGAATGAAGAAAAATTAGCGGTTATTTTGCTTTTTATTTTATTTTATTGGGCCTATTATGGATCTTGAAATATTTTCTTCAAGTCATGGTTGGCGCCAACTCCCATGCAGATACAGAAATAGCCCAGTTCACTTATGCCTTTCGTCGCTGTCCGCCCTCTGCCGTATCGGCTCCCGTGGCACTGACTGATTCACTGTTGGCCACGAGAATCGCATCCAAGAGTTCTGGGTTCGCATCTAGTATGTCTTTGGATTCTGACTTGACGCGCTTTGGATCCAGCTTGCCAACGACAGGAACTGTTGTAGCTAAAAGTTCCTGGAACGGTGTAGCTACAAAGTAGCCGCTCTCGTCGAAGAATGAAGCAAAAGGTTTTGCTGCTTCGAATATTCGTGATTTGGAAGATGTATCTGTGACGGTGACGGTAAGTCTATATGTGGGATCCATTTTCTTCGTGCTAGTGGCAACGGTGATCTGTTTTGTTTTTCTCTATTAGTTCTTGCGATTTTGTGTTTTCTGGTTTTGACCTTCAAAGTACCTTTTCTCCAGACGGTGCAGTGCCTTGATATACAACACCCTTCTCCACAAACATGGTCCAGAATGACAATATGCCACTGAGAACGGTGTAGGTGGCCACGGCGGCTGTTGTGTAGATCTTGGTGCTCTCAAAGCTTAGTTTATAGTCCCATGCGAAACAAGCTGCGGCTATAAGAAATGCGCTGTATCCGAGCCCTAATCGTACATCTCCAAGAAAGTGTGATTGTTTAAATTTTAGAGAATTGAGGTAGTTGGGAATGGCATCGTCGGACGTATTCTTTAAATCTAAGGCCACGTTGTTAGACTTATGTATGACTTTTGAATTTGAATTTGACTTTGAAAATGACAGCTTGAGGTACATCATGAATTCAATACTTACCCGCCAGATTATAAACAGAAATCTTTTCCGCAGCCATGGTTATTATCCGGTGACGATATGGCGAATGGGTTAAGACAAAACGCAATTCGGTGGTGTAAGTTATGACAGAGGTGGCCTGTAAATAATTCGTACTGCTTCCCTGCAAGGTTGTTAGTGCAAGTAGCATTAGGTACTTGGCTAGATCGTGGGTTGTCCCGGAAATTGTGGGACTTACGGCCACCGGCGGTAAAATACTCCGTTGGAGCTGTTCCGCTTTGCTTCCCACCACGAGCATCATCATCTTTTGAGTTGCAGTCTCATAATTCTCCCCTTTATTGCAAGCATCATTGGCGACTTGCTATATACATTGCTTTATTGGATTGGATTGCCATCACCCAAACGAACGCAACGAACGCAGTCCCAATCATCATGGCGCAAATACCTGCGCAGACCCTACATAGGGATCCTCAGTTATTGTACGTGTCCCCCACGTCACAGCTCCTATAGCTAAAGACAGAGAGAGAAAAAGAAGATAGCTAATATGGCACCTCCACTTATAGCTACTGGATCCTCATTCCCATCACCATTGTTATGGTCCTGACAGGTGTTCTACGTCACTATGCGTCCGTCCTAATGGCAACGACCCCGAAGAAAGCCGACGTCAAAGCTATTCGTGAGCAGCGAGCTCTGGCCCATGGTGCTTCTCTAAAGACAAACTACCACGTGCTGTCACGAAAATCTTTCGAAGCGAGGCGTGATTTCCTCATTGAAGGATTTGAATCCGGGGCCTATCTAAAGGCACCGCAGAAGGAAGGCCAAGCTCCGGCGAACCCAATGACTGATCCGGGCGCTATGGAGGGGATGATGGGGATGATGAAGAATAACATGGCTATGATTATTCCCAACACATTAATCATGAGTTGGATCAATGCTTTTTTCAGTGGATATGTTATTAGTATGTCTCTGTCTTTTTTTCTTATCTCACTCGCAGGAATGACTAAACCAGGACTTTTTTTTTCTTAACGGTACTGACCACTCACAGTGAAATTGCCTTTCCCCCTTACCATCAAGTTTAAGAGTATGCTACAGGCTGGTGTTCAGACCAAAGATATGGACCCGCGGTGGATGTCTAGTATCAGCTGGTACTTCCTATGCATCTTTGGTCTCCAATTCGTCTACGTTTTCCTCCTTGGAAGTGATAACGGTGAGTGTGTATCTTTGTTGAAACTTGTATTTATTGAACCATGCTCTAACAGCAAGCAGCTGCAAGTCAAATTGCCCAGCAAATGCAAGCTCAGCAAATGCCCATGGGCCCTATGGCTCCCGGTCAGGATCCCAGTAAGATTTTCAAGGCTGAAGCTGAGAATTTGGCTGTCATCGAGCATTACTCTGTCTTAGATGGCATTGAAGAGCGGCTTTTGGCAAGGATCAAGGTGTAGAATTGTGTACGTTAAAAAACAAAAAATGACAACATGATAGTATAAATACATTGTACGCTTTGGTCGCGCTTCTCTCTTGATCGTTCTAGACAAAAAAAAAAAAAAGCATCCAATTAAGCTCCATCCCACCATAGACATACTCCAAGTCCTTCAGCAGCCATGCTACCTTTAATCTTATAAGGAGTCTTTGCCGGCGTGTCTTCTGCTTGCGTAGGACCTGCCGGAGTCTGGTCATGCCACTCTTCGTCGATAACTTGAAAACGAACCATTTCATGATTATCGTAGAATAAGCGTTCATCATCAAAGTTCCATACCCAAATTTGCTCGCTGTGATTGCTGCAGGTGCTTGTTAGCTAGCTATTCGGCCTTAGGAGTTCGGACTGAGAATGAGCTTACTACTCAGCCCCCTGAGGGAGCTCTTCATACGGTACAAATATATCGTCAAAAAAGTCGGTCCTTAGATGAATGCCAGAGGGCGTTGAGCTACGTATCCTTCCAAGCATGACCTCTCCCTTAAAGGGTCTAAAAACTATCATTCGAAACTCGACTATTTTCTGCGTCAGGACACCAAATATCCATGGATAAAAAAGAAGAAGAAGAAGGAGAAAAAGGGTTCAAGGGTTTATATCATACCATTGACATTTACAAGGCCTGTGCCATGACCTATTAAGCCTTCAGAAGTCCATAAAATGTCATATAAGGATATGCAAAGTCCAATCTTTTGAACTACCTGCGCGAAAGTATGCTTTTAGTTGTTGTTACAAATTCATGGACAGATATGGCGGACCAGATATCTACTAACTTTGTTTGCATATTTGGTATTAATATTATCCTCTATTGCTACTATGCTGTGTTTTGAAAAGTCTTCTGGTGAGATCTGGACCAGATCAGAGAATTTGGTCTGTGACTCGAATTAGTGTTCTGTAAAGAGTCCTAGCATGGGATAATCCAGTAGCAGCACAGCGACATACAAGAATAAACATTCTCTCTAAAGTTTGAGAAGAATCAACCACTCTTTGATCATTGATTCACAATTGGTGATGAGAGATAGTAATAATATGAAATCATCACATATGAGATGCCGTCGTATCATGCATTTCAACTATTACTATGGCCAGCGCTCTCTCATCAACAGGTAGTTCAACAGTTCTGCCACTATAAAAGTTAGAAATTCAGCAAAATGATAA
This sequence comes from Trichoderma oligosporum, assembly GCA_015266385.1. Taxonomy (NCBI): domain Eukaryota; kingdom Fungi; phylum Ascomycota; class Sordariomycetes; order Hypocreales; family Hypocreaceae; genus Trichoderma; species Trichoderma oligosporum. The sequence continues at coordinate 41,118 of JACBYL010000540.1, read as the reverse complement.
AGCCCGTAAAGGGAACACGCTAGGCCTACTATGGTTAAGTTGCACGGCACTTCGCGCCAGATCTTGCCCTCACCGCCTTCTTACAATAGACTAGTGGATACTTGCTGTATCAGAAACAAAGTCAGGACGTCGTCTAGCCATGGAACTTGCTGTCGATACCATCATCTCGTGAATCAACCAAGCCCCCGTCATCTTGGCGCGAACATTACCTGTTCCACGTTGGAATATCGTAGGAAGTACATCGAATTGTGTCAATTCGGTGATTTTCTGATTCTTATCTCATCTCATTCTTCCCCGCCCCCTTTTTTTTTTACACCTTTTTTCTTCGAGTTATTACCATTGAATTTTCTTAACCTTGCGTTGAAGCTCTCCGTCGAATCCGAGAAGTCTCGAAATCCGACGGCTCACCGTCTTCTGTGTGCCTAAAACCTCGTCCTCGACATATTATAATAGCTGATACACGTAGCCATCGCCAAAGAGAAAAAAGGACCATATTTTAGAATCTCATGTATCCGCTCTTTTAGCTTCTCGCATCATCTGTCCAAAGTAGCATCCGCATCCATCTCTGGCGAATTAATGGATGCATCGGGGAGGGACTTTTTCTCTTTTTGAATTTTTTTTTTTTTTTTTTTTTTTTTTTTTTGCAAAGAGGGCTCAGGGCCACTCTCCTTTTCAATCCTATAAGCGATGTCGACATACAATTACGCACCACCGCCTCCTCCTCCCCCTACTTCTGGCGGTGCCAACTACGGACAGTCTAATTCGGCCCCCTACGGCCAGAGTCGTGGCGGTGGATCAGGCGGCCGTAGTAGGGGTGGTGGCCATTATCACGGAGGCCGTGGCGATTACCACAGCTCACAGCCACGGTATGAATACACTGGGCAGCCATATCATGCCCAACATGCACACGCGGTCCCTTACGGCGGCTCCCATCCACCAGCAAATAGCTACCCAACTCCTCAGCCGCAGTGGGCTCCTGAGCATAGCCATGCTCCCGCACATCATGGCCATCCGCATGCTCCAGTTCCGCTATCCGCATCAAATTATCATCCCAATTATGCTCCTCAGCCTTATCCCCCATCTCAGTACCCTCAACAAGCTCCCCCTTATGGCGCTCCTCAGCCATATCCCTATCAAGCTCCACCACCTCCTCCTCCACCAAGTCAGCCGCAGTGGAACAGCCAAGGAGCTCATCAGACATACGGGAATGGCAGAGGTCGTGGAGGTTATAATGATCGCGGGGCTCATAAGCCGTCTCACGGTGTGCCCCCCATTCGTCATGGTCATGAATATGATGCAGCCCCTCCTCCAATAATTAGCGGTTTCCCTCAACCATACCCCCCTGATCCTCGAGTTGTGCATTATCCTCCACCACAATATGCTTATGCAGCACCTCCACCTCCCCCCGTTACCTCTCGCCATCAAGACTCTCAACATGGCCAGTATCCTCGTCGAGGGCGTGGCGGGCACAGGGACGGCAATACAAAGGGACGCGGTGGCCACCATCCTCATCATGGTACTAATGACAAGCCTCGTCAGCAGAAGCCGCCGCCAAATAATATTATTGACAACGCTCAAAAGTCCGAGAAGCCTGAGTCTCCTTCAGTCGGCAAGAAAAAGAAGAGAAAGACCAACACATTAGGCTTAACCCCGGGAGTTGATTCGGAAACAGAAGATGATGAAGGAGAAGAGAAGACCCTCATCGAACTGATCGGCCAGGAAGCCCTCAAGTGAGCAGCGATGATATTCTTTATGTGCTTATGACCTATATTAACCGTGTCTACTTATTTAGCATTAGCGATGTTGCGGCTTTTGTGGCCGAACGTAAGAGGAAATTTCCTACCAGAGAGCGCGTCGAAGCCAGGAAGGCCGCCGAGTTGGCGCAAAGAGAAGAGGACAAAGCTGCCTCTCTTGAGAAGGAGGCCGATAGGCTCAGAAAGCAGCTACGTAAGGTCGAGTTTTCTATTAAAAGGAAGCGAGAGCAAGGTGATGAGGGTGATGAGATGCGAGATCCCTCTGAAGACTCCTCAGATGATGAGCCAGAAGTCATGTCCAGCCGTTCCCAGGCAGTGCCTCTGCCTGCTGCCTCATCAGCCAAGAAGGCTGATATTACTAGACATTGCAAATACTACTCTACTGGTGGAACCTGCGGGAAGAAGGGCAAGTGCCGCTTCGTCCATGATCCCCAAGCTAGGGAAGCGGCGATCAAACAACGTGAGGCCAATAACGGCCGTTTAACCATCCAGCAGCGTTTGATTTTGAACGACAAGGAGCAAGAGGACTTGGCTGTCCTTCAATCTATCCAATATCTTCGCGAAAAGGGCCTCATGAATGCCGCTGGAGCAACAGCGGCGGCCCAGACCGACAACGAAGAAAAGAAGCCAACGCCTGTATCTTCATCTGCATCAGCATCTACGCCCGTATCTTCATCTGCGTCTACTTCAACACTGCCCTCCGCGTCTACCCTTCCTGCTATCCCACCACAACCTACTAAGAGAGAGCCGCCTCGCAGAAACAATCCGCCTCCCTCCATCATACCCACCGCTAATAGTATCAGCGCTCAGGGGTTGAAGCACTATCAAGGCTGGCTCCTGAAACCGTACGGAAGCTCAAGTGGCAAGCAATCACAGAGCGATGATCTGCCTTGATCAAAATTGTTTTGAGTTTGCACATAAAATCAAGAGAATCCCTTCTCCAGCGATGGAACCCGCCGAATCAGACACAATTGTCCTGAATTCTACTCAACTCATATCGTCTTCAAGCCGTTGTACATATTCTGTTCTACCTTTTGTTTTTGAACTGTTGTACTTGCTTTCAAACATAGGATGGCGTTGGTTTCATACTTTTTGCAAGTGTAACAAATGTCGGGTCGGGGACAAAAGTGGCGTCAATGACTGAACAGAACCCTATAATATCAGCTCCTATCCTGATGATTTGAGTGGCGATCTTAATTTCAGCTCAAATACGTACACACAAAAATTGCCATTATCGCCATCATACTTGGTTTTATTTTTCTCCAACGTTAGGCTGGGAGTTTTCATCGAAGGCTTTGCTTGTCCTTCGTCTAGCACTCGCAAATAATCAAGTTCTACTTGATATCTAGCGGTGTGGCGAGGAAACAAGAAGTTATCTGCCTTTCACAAGCGACTAACGATAGTTTTTTTTTTTTTTCAGTTAACTGTTAATAGGATTCAGATTGCTGATGTTGAAGAAGAGTGTAGCAGAAAAGGGCTACTTGGTTGACTATGTCTCTGTACAGGTAAAAAAAGGGGGGGGAGAAAGCTCTACTAGCTATATATGTCAATTAACTTTGTCGAAAAGTATTAGCTGGGTGACCAGCTAAGCTAACAATTATTGGTATATAGTTTTTAAGCTTAGATGTTAGGTTACGATAGTCAATAGGACTTTGTTCGGTTTGTTCGGTTTGTTTGGTTTGTTAATAATATCAAAGCACGATTGGCAATTATAAACGTGTTTTGACTTTCCCTGTCAAAAAGCTAGCTTTACTCAATTGATTATCCAAATCAAATACTTTGAGTCCTATTTCTGCGCCATACAGTTTTGCCTCTTCATTATTCTGTCAGCGGTGTTTTGAAGGTTTGGATTTGCATTGTATGGCGCAGAAATAGGACTCAAAGTATTTGATTTGGATAATCAATTGAGTAAAGCTAGCTTTACTCAATTGATTATCCAAATCAAATACTTTGAGTCCTATTTCTGCGCCATACAATGCAAATCCAAACCTTCAAAACACCGCTGACAGAATAATGAAGAGGCAAAACTGAGAGGGAAAAAAAAAACCAAAAAAAAATACAAAATACAAAATAACAAAACAAACAGCGCAGAAACACCAAAAAGTCTGGGGTAGTGCAGACTAAGAAACTCCGTCGCTAATGACCTAAAAGGGTGCACACATGGTAACCACCTCTGCTACAACGCTATCAACTGTCTTCCGTTTTCCGATTCAACATACTTTCTTCTTTCCTCATTCTCCTGATCAGGTCTCGAATCCATCGTGAAGCTTTTTGAGGTTACGACAAATCAAACCTGTGACTCAAAAACAAACTGAAGACATGGTGTCTCAAAGTGTAAGAAGAGAGAGAGAGAGAGAGAGAGAAAGAGAGAGAGAGAAACAAAAAAATCAAGTTGCGAGCGTCTGCATGCAACTTTGATTAACCGCGCCTGTTGAGGCGTAGGGAATCGAGCGCCTTGCGTTTTCTCTCCTCTTTTGCCACTTTTAGCGATTTCTCCAGGCGTTCCTCTTCTAAGTCTTCGCGACGGGCAATTTGCTCGGCGCGTCGCTCTTCCACATCAATGTCACTTAATCCGGCTTCCATGTCAGACGATCCGTCCGATGCATAACCAAAGCGCTGACCGTCGTCTTCATCTTCATCATAATCGATAAAGTCGTCCAATTCTTCGTCATAGTCGTCTTCGTATCGTGACCGTCTAGATGAGCTGGCTCTCGGGGGAGGGGCATTGAGAAGGGCACCACCACGTGGGGCGTTGCTTTTCTTCAACCCATCTTCTGGCTTCGGGCGTGCTGTCCCGGTGTAGCCGGTTGTCGCCACCGCAGCTTTCTTCAATTTTTTTTCTGGCTCTGACTCAGGCGCCCTCTTCGAAGATGCTATGGATTTAGGTCGGGAAGCGACCATGGTCCGATCAATTTTTGAGGATGTATTCCCATTTGTACCATTACGTTGTCCCGGCTTTGATGCCCCTTTGTAGCCGGTAGGTTTCTTGCCTTGCGTGCCAGATGGCGCAACCTTGAGGTCACTCCTGTCTTTGTCCTTCTTAACCGCTGCTCCTTTCTCAACCTTTTTATGTTGAATCTTGCCGACTTGACCCATTACAGCTTGGGCTCGTTGGGCTCGCGCGAGGATTTCAGCATATGAGCCTTTCTTCGGGGGAGCCTTGGGCCTGGCTGGGTCAACCAAGGGAGTTGGTGGCGGTTTGCTAGTAGCACCCGGTTTAGCTGGTCGGCTCGTAGCATTTGCTGGCCTCGAGGGAGCCGGCTGTGGCCTTGAAAGGGCAGGGGCCCCAGAGTGCTGCGTTGTCTTCGTAGGCTGTGTGAATAGACGCGGTGTCTTCAAAGCCGCACGAGCTAGGTCATCGTCCGCTTTTCGCTTGATGGGGGCGGTTTGAAATCGTTGAACAGCCGGCGCAGGGCTATCGGTAGACTTGCCACCGCTTATTTGGGCCAGAAGATCCCCAATCTAGTAGGTTGCTTTTAGTTATTATGGCTGTTGATGCCCGAGATTAGTCAAGAAGAAAAAGTTAGCTTACCGGCATCGTGTCTGTCGTGAGACCTCTAGTCCTTGAAAATTATGATATCCAAAGTCAAATTTCTCAGGTAGCCTTCCTGAGGTGATTACACGCCGTGATTCATAGATGAAGTTTGCTCCTCCGCTGATTTAGCTGAGAAAGAAAGCGAATCGGCGCCGAAGCACGCTCCCCCTCACGAAAAGAAGCAAAGTCTTAAAAGGGTGCTCTCCTTGAACGGGATGCGCGCTTCGCTATAATCGGAGAGAGAAGCTGAAAGATAGAAAAGCAAATATAGACAGCAAAGCTTTGACCAGTGTAGATAAAGAGGATAGAGAAGGGTATCTTAGCAAACTGCCATAGCACGTCAAAAGAAAAAGAGTAGCTGAGAACGACTTGGCCAACACCTCGTGCCGGTAGAGCTACGGATCAAAATTGACAAGCGCCACACTGTCGTGGACGAAGTAAAGACGCACGTGATGTCCTGAGAATTCCATGTGGCGGTGTGATAAGATAGGTGTGGCTGGACTCCAACGCCCTAAAGCGGATCTTTTTCGCCTAAACAAACAATTTTAGCGCCCACAGATCTAAATTGCCCTGCAACTTCTACTTGTGGGAACTTTTTTTTTCTTCAACTTCGTTCAGCCGACAAACCCCAGCCATCAATCACCAGAACTCGAAGGCTTCAGTCTCCGCCCAACTTGCGGTTAAAGTGATTGATTTCTCGTGTTCCTCCAGAATCTCCTAAATGTGAGTGCTTCTTTTAAAGCTGAGACTTTCTTCTATTCAACTCGAGAACTTGCGCGCAACTTTCTCATCGTCGCTATCTTTGTTCTCGAGTTGTAGAGTTAGCGGCTCCTTCATTGAGCAATTTGAATCCTTAAGTCTCTAACAATTACTCCTCTCTTCTACAGAAATCATCAAAATGAAGCACCTCGCAGCTTACCTCCTGCTTACCCTTGGCGGCAACGCCTCCCCTTCCTCAGACGACGTCAAGAATGTCCTCAGCTCCGTTGGCATTGAGGCTGACAGTGAGCGTCTGGATAAGCTCATCTCTGAGCTCTCCGGCAAGGACGTTAACGAGGTATGATATTTTCATCACGGAATTCTAGCAAAGAAAATTTGCAAAAAGGTTTAAAAAAAAAAGAAATTACTGACACACAATTTCTTTTTTCCAGCTGATTGCTACCGGCTCTGAGAAGCTCGCTTCCGTTCCCTCTGGTGGTGCCGGCGGTGCTGCTGCTGGTGGTGGTGCCGCTGCTGGTGGAGCTGCTGCTGAGGAGGCCAAGGAGGAGGAGAAGGAGGAGGAGAAGGAGGAGTCCGACGAGGAGATGGGTTTCGGCCTTTTCGACGACTAAGCGATCCATTCATAAGGATTCGCAAAGTTATGACCCTTTACAAGTTTCGGAAAAGTTACAATCATGTTGTGCGGTTAGTCTTGCATGTCTTTGGCGTGGGAGGATTGACTGCCCATGGCAGGTATGGTGGTCTATATGAACTGTCGCAGAAAGCCCATTTATGAAATTGACAGCTTACCCTTTTCCGAACTCTTTGTTCTCAACAATTTGCTTGTGATACTTGGTATATACATCGTAGCTTTGTTTTGTTGTGATTTGATTATGATTAAATTATGTCCCTCGGGTTATTATTTTCCAACCTGATAAATCAAATAGTCCAGCTTCTTTGTAGTAAGAGGCTTGTGTCTACATGTCCTGGCATTTTGAGCACACGAAGTGGTTTTCAGCTCTTGTACAGAGCACAAGTACTCTGGTTTCTTGTAACTTGATTACCCTACATCAAGCTTGGACATACATGTGCGGCTGGCGTGAATTATGACAAACATCAATATTTGATGGAGATACAAGATTACTTCTCCTCTTTGTAATACGAAGAAACAGTACATTTGTTTAAGCAAGACACAGGTACATTGATGCTATAATTAATATGCTGAATAGCATGTGTAGGCATAAAACAATAAAACTTTATGTATATATCTATCTTACACTCTCATAGAAAAAAAAACCTCCCTGGCTCTATTATTTAAACTGTGTACACTGGTTTGTCTTATCATAACAGCAATCTAGACCATTAATTAAGCAAGAAGCCTTTCACTCTCTTATTTATATCTTATTATCTGGTTCAAATTTATCTGGACGATACGACGACTCAGGGGCAGCCCAAGAAAACACTCGTTGTCGACTAGCAGTATCTAAATCCTCATATCTTGGCAGAGGAGAGTTTCCTGGATCAACAGACGTGGGTAGCTCTGCAGGAGGAATTTGACCTCGTTGGTTTTGTCGAGGTGACACGCGCAGTGGGCTATTACTTTACCAACATTAGTTTAAAAAAACTAACCTCCTGAAAGTTGAAGGGTCAGTTTAAGAAAAGAGTTCTAGAAACTTACTTATGTGATGCCGCATTGCTACCTTCAAGCTCTCCCGCAACACCATTTGTCACAGGATGGTAAAAATATGGCGAGTTATTAATCGGTCGTTCCGGTGCGGGTAATATCCTCTGTGGCGCTGTCGCACCTGTAAGCTCTGCGGGAGATGGCGCCCCTGGATTTCTATGTGGCTGTTGCTTTCGACTCCTTTTCCAACTCTTGATGAGCTTCAACTTGAAGGATCCAAGACTGGCTTCGACACTGCGCATGGAGAAACGGCGGTTACTGTGAACGGGACATTCGCTGCGTCGTCTGAAGAAGAAGAAGAAGAACATGGCGGCGATGAGACCGAAGATGACAGAGCTTCCTATGGCTATACCAGCAATTTGTGCTGCGCTAATTGATATAGACTGTGTGGGTGATGGTGTGGTAGTCGGTTCGGCTGGTTGAGGAGCTGAGATTCTTGCGCTGGTAGAAAATGACGTGCCTGTGATCTGAAATGCTGGACTAGTAATCGCTGCTGGAGTTGCAATTTGAGTTGTAAAAGATGAAGATGAGAAAATAGATGCTGAGACTTGATTTGAAGGCGAAGAAAGAGGTGGCGGTGGCGGTGGAGAAGAAGAAGACGAAGAAAAAGATGAAGGGGGAGGAGGAGGAGGAGGGGGAGATTTAAGAGCAATCGACGAAGTAGATGGTATGACTGAGCCTGTTCAATATCCTCTTGTTATTATACTATAACTATTGACCAACACAGTTTATACTTACTTATAGTCGTCGTTGTCCCGTCGTATATTGTTAAAGTTGTAGTCAGATAAATAGCATCGGGAATATCTGATACCGTAACTGTTTCTTGACTCATGATGCTTCTGCTGAATAGTATGGCAATGAATGCTACTATTCGAAAAGACCGCATCATGATAGGGAAGGATATTGTATCCCAACGAATTAAATCATGATAATTAAAAAAAAAAAGATTACTGTGAACCATCGCTAGTAAGAAGAAACTAAGAAGAGTAGAAACAGGACTCAGAGTATGTAATTTGTTCCCAGCCTCAACATCAAAGACAAGTGGTCATGGCGTGTTATGGGTACATGAAACGTCAAGCTATATACCATCACTAGGCCGTAGACATACGGAAGAGTGGATAAAGCTTAGACAAGAGCAAATGACAAGGCCGCTATGCAACATTGCGCGAAATTGAACCGAGCGTGATGCCAAGATATCCGGATTTGGAACAGGTAAAACATTGGTGTTGTGAATATCCTGAGCGGCCATGGTGGTTAGGTGAATAGCCTTGATATTTTACGCGAGTTTTACTTTGGTATGAAACGAAGTCGGCATCATGATCCAGCATATTTAGTTTTTTCTTCTTCTTTTTTCTAATAATGATATAAAAAAAACCAGGTCCATTTATGACGGTTATGTGAAATGGTCTAATTGTAGATTTTGAGCATGAATTGGTAGTAAGTATATTGAACGGCTTTGAGGACTTAGTCCCTGCTTCTTTGATTCTCTCTCGGCTCTTTTCTAGTGATCAATCTCGCTGCTTCCGTCAGTCTTCAATGGTTGTCCATTGCTGGACATACCACCATCGTGGAATCTGAATCTGACACGGATATACCAAATCGAAAATGTACTAATCATAGCTAGTATTTTCTCACATGCATAACACGTTGCATCTAAGGGGTAGATACCCCTAGGCAAATCTTGTTAGAAGCCGAAGGTAGGTAGTCCAGAGCTTGTGGTGATGATTTGTCACCGGCTAGCTTTATCTTTCTCTTACAGTCGTAATGCAGCCGTAGCCATCTTCACTGTGTCTTTGCCTTGACCTTTTCGAAATTTGGTAAAAAGTCACTCTCTCGTAATAGCCTCCACAAACACCAGAGATAGCAGAGGATGAAGCCTGCTGCACCCACGCCGACGTTTGCGACAACCCACAGGTCCGGTTTGTTAGGTGGTGGCACAACAAATGCTTCCAAAACATGCCACAATGCCATGGTAACGTAAAAGGTGCCCTGTAATAAAGCTGTGGCCCAATGAACGACTCGAGATTGCCCTGGATCTTGGAAAGCCGCTCCCCAAGATGTCGGAGGGAGACCCAAGAGGTACGCCCAGAGGAGTGTGAGAGCTGCATACGGCACTCTGAGATCCACTCGATGCAACAAAGGAAACATAGTCCAAGCGCCAAGGAGGTTGGCAAAGCCCACCCAAGCACGGACTTCGCCGCTCATTCCTTGTTTCCCAGCCAGCAGCAGCGTCATGGGCATCAATGGCAGAAGCACGCTCTTCTCGTGCACCTGCCAGCTGAAGAGGAAAAAGCCCCATGCAGTAGCCGCAAAAGCAAGAGGTAGTGTTATTTTCCGCGGACGAAGGAATAAAATGAGATTGGGTGGGATGATGGAAAGAAGAGTTGCTCCGAGAGCAGCTTTTTGAAGAAGTTGAACAGGAAAATTACGCAACTTGATGACAGTGTTGAGAGCACACCAGAAGTTGGCAACCTTGTCCTCAAATAGACCACGAGAAAAGGGGAATACTCGGTGAATCATTTGAACAAGTTGCTCAACAATTGGATAATAAAAGTTCTGAGTATCAATGTAATTGACAATAAATGGGAAAATAGGAAGTGGTGGCGTAGCTCCTTTAAGCTCGGGCCTCGATTCAATACCACGATGTTTGTCGTAGAGTACGCCAAGAGCCAATGGAAGAACTAGGACACCGAAAGAGATGGCAGTAACTAAAGCAATACCAATAAGCCTGGTGGGATTGATTCCGGTGGTGATGCATCTTCCTAGTAGATATGAGAAAACACTAAAAGCGTAATAGAGAGCCATTTGCTTAAATCCAAGGGCGGCCACAAAAAAGACGGCTGCCCATTTGTACCTCTCAGCGAGCATGCTCGACATGCTAGCCACCACAAACCCGAGCATAACAGTGTTGTATTGGAAATGGACATGATCGATAAGAATCGTAGACGGTTGCATGAGAATTGCCACGAGTGCCAGGTTGCTCGTCCAAGTATTTACTCCATTTAGCCTGCTAAATCGTCGCACGAAGACAGTAGCAGCAGGAATGAAAATGAGATATTCCGAGGCAATAACAGTCGCTCTCATGAAAATCTTTAGCATTGGATCATGAGAGCCGCGCGAAGACGACAAGGCAAACCACTCTGGGTTGATCAAAGTTCCAATCTTGCCTAGAGCCCAGCTATGATATGCCGTAAGAGGAGGATAATCCAGTCCCCACCACTCCAAATCGTGGAAATACCATTGAGAGATGGGAAGATGTGCAGTTATCTCCATCCAGTGCCGCTGGGCTTCGTAGTCACCAAATATGGGCGGTCGTTGGAATCCTATGATACGACATCCATCCGTTAGTTATAGATCAAAGGGTAAGAGAGGTTTTTATAAGCACAAGAATGCCGCACCAGAGTATCCCCAAAGTCCAGCAGCCCATCGGAAAAGCCCAACTACCATTAATACCAAAGGAAGAACCTCCCATTGTGACAACGATGTGCGTGTTGGCCACAGGAAGGCTGCCAAGGGGAATGAAGGAGTTCGCACGAGAGCTTCAGATCGGAGGCGCACAGGTTTGTCGATGTCGTCAATGCTAGATTTCTTGGCTTTTCGCCGAGGCTTATGCGGCGCAGGGCTAGAAGTTGACATTGTCACCGCATGGAACGATGAATGTGGCTCGCGATGCTGCTTCGTGCGGAAGCAGGTTCTTGATTAGTTCAGCTCGCTCAATTGAATAGCAGTTGGGACCACCTGGAGCTTTTGCGCCAAGTGCATCTCTAGATTGGGATTATCTCAGTTTGATTCAGAATATACTGTGTTTACAAGTACTGAAATACATGAAAACATAGTTAGATTACAATAACCTGCCTAAATATCCAGAGACTGTACTGCTATAAATCTTACTATATTATCATTCTACTGCTATAATATAGTAGCTAGCTCGCTAACACATAGTGGTTTGCTTGCTATAACATAGTGGACGCTTAGTGCTCATTTTATCTAGTACTTAAGTACAGTTCTAATAAAAAGTAAGTATACTGTAAGCCTGGTGCCGCCTAAAGAAACCTTTTATTTAGGCGGAGTGTAAGCCGTTCCGTGCCAATGTTAGGTAATCATTACGTTCCTTAACAAACGAAAACATCTCGATGAAAGAACTAACGCCAAACTCTTTCTCGTATTGTAATTCGTACATTTCATTGTAAATTTCTTTTTCGGCGCAGGTGGAATACTTGCACTTTGATCAGATTGGGTTGAGAGAAAACAGACTCTTATTGAATAATGGCGGAGAAGTTAACCGCCTAAAACATTGCACTGATTGGCGATTGCCTCGCCCATCATTGCGCATCTTTTGCGACAATCCATCGCAGACAAGCTAGATTAGATGACGATGTTCTTCCACGGCAGATTACCTGCTCTATTATCACTACGAACGCTATATACTGGTTTGGGAATCCTTTCTTGACCTGATCTTGCTTCCACCAATGCTCTGCTAACCACGCGATAGCGTCTAGTTGCGCCTCTAAGACTTCTTTACCCTTAACCTATACATATATGTCGCAATCAGCGCGCTCTTATTCTAATCCAACTACTTCTTCGTCGTCAAAATTTTCTTACAATATCGCCGCATCTTTTATTGCAAAAGATCGCCCTTACGACCCATCAACTCACGTATTTCATTATAACCCTTATAATCGAATTCAGCCACCTCGACATCGCCGTCCGTCTTCGCGACCTGAATCTGGTCATGATGCCTTTTTTGTGAGCCGAGTTAACGAATCAGGTTCCGTTGCATTTGGTGTTGCCGATGGGGTGGGCGGCTGGGTGGATTCTGGTGTCGACCCTGCAGATTTCTCTCACGGGTTCTGCGATTATATGGCTGCGGAGGCATACGAATATCCCTTGGGAAGCAATATACCTCTCACGGCAAGGAGTCTTATGCAGAAGGGATACGATGCGGTATGCAAGGACCCAAATGTGACCGCTGGTGGTAGCACGGCCTGTGTTGCGATTGCGCGAGCCAATGGTATTTTGGACGTGGCCAACCTGGGCGATTCTGGCTTTTTACAATTACGGCTAAATGCGGTACATGCCTCATCTGAGGCACAAACACATGCATTCAACACTCCATTTCAGCTTTCAGTCATACCTCCTGGAGTTGCAGCTCGGATGGCCGCCTTTGGCGGAGCGCAGCTCAGCGATTTGCCACGAGATGCTGATGTAACGCATCACCGCCTGCGTCATGGAGACGTGCTTGTATTTGCTACTGACGGTGTGTTGGATAATCTTTTCAACCAGGACATTCTCCGGATCGCTAGCCGGGTCATGATGAAAAGTGGCGCCTGGAACATGACTACTACCGAAGGTGTCACCGTAGCCGATTCTTTGGAAAGTCTAACCGCCTCTCCATACGCAGATGATGCAGTAGACGGAAAGGTTAGAAAGGCTGTAACATTACAAAGTTTGCTTGCGACTGAACTTGTGACAGCTGCTAAACAGGCAAGCGTAAGCACCAAGAGGGATGGACCATTTGCCAAGGAAGTAAAGAAGTACTATCCCCAAGAAGACTGGCATGGAGGAAAAGTTGACGACATCTGTGTTGTTATTGTTGTTGTTTCAGAAGATGCAACTAGCATCAAAAGCAAGCTCTAGATTATAAGGGCATCTACAACCATGTATAGATTTTAGACATGCACAGGGCAAAAGAATATAGGTAACATGAGGTTAGGGATTGGATTAGAATAAGGAGGACGCAGGTTCTCTACGTACAAGCAGCACTCTACACAAATAAACATATTCGATCACAGATTTGGAGCAGATATAGTTGCATTTGAATACGAGGGTAAATAAAGATCCATACGTACCGAAACGATATTGCCTTTTATAGGCATTTCTACCAGCAACACTTGTGGCCACTCAGTTTTATCCATCATTACCAACATCATCCTACGTCACAAAGAAATAGTAAGTTTTTTTTAATGACCTTCCTGAGCTGTGATCTGAATGCAAATTCTCTATCAATGCGCCTTGTGACGAGGGTTGTATGAGAAGCTGACAACAAGCAGCTACTAAAAGATGCAATTGAATATTTGGAATTGAGTTGTCCAGATGTAGCGGCGATACGGAGGATTACTTACTCTTCAATTCAGTATAACCACTTACCTTTATAGGATCCTACCTTGGTGTTTTTAAAAAATAATTCGAATATTGAAAATCCAATATGCCGTGGTCATCAATACAGAAATGGACTGCAGGGCATTTGTGATTGGAGGCGATGTTAGTCTCATGATGTCATTGACCTTTAAAGGTTGAAGGCAAAGATTGCATGCCATGAGCCCACAATTTCATTCAACCCAACTCTTTCATTAAACATGGTTTAGACGAACAGATAAATCATAAAGATTTGGTAAAATGAAGGAAATATATTTGGTAGGTTTGCCGTTTCTTTGTATAGAATAAAAGTATCACTCGCTTACATATTGTGGAATAGGCTGGCGCGGCTGCGGCTTTCACAGTCGATATGCTCATTTATCCTCTTGATACCCTGAAAACGCGGTATCAAAGTCAAGATTTCCTGCCACAGGTGACAAGAAATTCTATTTCAAAGCCTCTAGCCATAAGTGGTTTATACCAAGGCATAGGTAGCGTGATACTCGCTACCCTTCCCGCAGGTAAATGAATACATGGCTGGCAAATGATGGCTTCACAGATGAACTTATGTATTTTTTTTTTCCTCTTTCAGCCGGCGTTTTCTTTTCAACGTATGAGAGTGCAAAAGAGATATTTGGACGACATTTGCCCATCCCTGAGCCTATGACGCATTCATGTGCTTCGGCTGTCGCGGAGATGGCCTCATGTCTCGTTCTTACGCCAGGGGAAGTGATAAAACAGAATGCTCAGATGATTCGTTCGGACTCTACGGGGAAACCTTTGCATAGATCGACATCATTGATGGCATTTCGTCGCCTTATTGGGACTGGAACAGCAGGGGGTCTGTTTTCTGGATATTCAGCTCTAGTGGCACGCAATCTTCCCTTCACTGCACTTCAATTTCCCATGTTTGAGTATATACGAGCACGCATATGGGATAAGCGATTGAACTCGAGAAAAGATCAAACCCGAGGTGTTTGGGAAACTGGCTTAACAGCAGGGATGAGTGCAGCAATGGCCGGAGCTATCGCCGCATTTCTGACAACGCCAAGTGATGTGATTAAAACTCGAATAATGGTCAAAGTTGATATTGGGGATGGGAAGCAGGCTCAGCAGCAACAGAGAGGGGTAAGTAAGGTAATAGGAGATGTCTGGCGCGAAAGAGGATTCTTAGGGTTCTTCCGTGGAGGAGCCTTTCGGTGTGCTTGGACGGCGGTGGGGAGTGGTTTATATCTGGGAATGTATGATGCTGCAAAACTCTGGCTTGGAGGAGGAAATGATGAGTCTGAAGACTAAATTTGTTTCGGATGAGATGTGTAATAGAACTGGTATATTATTGGGGCTCGCCCGGTCGACTATAACACGAGAGAGGACCTATAGTGAGATATACACTTCAAGTCCCCATAATTGCTGCCAATATGGCTTGATTGAGGATTCAGATCCATACCTCACTCCTTGACAAAACTTTCTCCTTCGGGCATCGCCCAATCATGAGCCCAAATTAGCTTATTTATGTCCTTGTCTTCCTCGCCTTGAAATTGAATTGAATAAAGCTCTGGCTGGAATCCGATGAACCGACCTCTCATAATTTGTTCATTCCTTGACATGAACCAGGTGAAGGTATCGCCATGGTGATGCTGTAGCTGGTACTTTTGCGATTCGCGCCCTTGAAAAAGGATATCGAGCCCATTTTCGATCTCCACCACTTTTATATGGAAGATGCCTCCAAAGCCGACATATGATCCAACGTATTCACTAAGCGCCCTATCAGGTCCTCCAGATAGTCTACCCTCCTCTACTTTTTGACCGAGCTCTTCATACATCTGAAGTGCGCGGTCTGCGCTCTCAGAAGCTAGGTGAACGTAGTCATTGCGGATGGAGCTTTCTAATAGCGTTTCGACCAAGAGTTGTCCAATCCAGTCAGCAGCATCGTTCAGGGCCATAGTGTTTGTGAGGACCAAGACGGCAGATTCGATCTCTGGAAACATCATGACAAAGCAAGTTGCACCAATGAGGCTACCTTGGTGCCAGAGAGCCAGTTGAGAGTTAATACCGTCTGCTAGAATAGGCATTTTGTCCACCAGTGCTGGGTTGACTCCAAGATCACCAGTAGTGGCCGGCAACTGGCTTCTTACCCATCCGGCGGCATAGCTTTTCTCACGCAACGAGGGCACCTTCATGATTTGGAGCGGTGCGAAAAGCCAAGATATATCGTCGAATATGGTATTTTTTTCTCCGACCACTCCACCACTTCCCTTTTCTGTATGTGCTTGGCCACGCCATGCGCTCATCAGAGCTTTGTAGTACTTGATCAAGTCATTGGTGGTGCTCAGCAGACCTCCAGCAGGACCCATTGCTGCACTTGCGCTACAGCCTGGGAGAGGGACATTGTATGGCTCGCGATTGTTCAAAACACTATATGCCAGGGACGAGTTGTCAGGTAAGCCATTGTCTTTCGTTACAATAGTGCGGGTCATATTGAGAGGATCTAGAATATTTTCTTTCAGATAGACATGGTATGGTTGTCCAGTTATTTGAAGGATGATTTCTCCCAGTACAGCGTAGCAAACGTTATTATATAGGAACTGGGATCGTAGACTTGTTTGCGGCCGAAGATGATTAAATACTGCTGTGGTTTGGTCCCTGCTGATCATGAGCTCGCCTGCAGAGCCCAACCACATGTCATCCGCTCTTTGGAGTCCCGTACGATGGCCGAGAAGATCGGCAATTGTCGCCGTCGAAGCAACAATAGGATTTAGGCTTCTAGCCTTGGGGAGATGCTTTTGAATCAGATGGTCAAACGATAGTCTTGCTTGGGCCCTCAACTTATTTATGCAAGCGCCCGTAAAGCTCTTGGTCAAAGAGGCGATGTGAAAAATGGTATCTGAAGTGACAAGTTCTTTCTTGTCAAAGTTGCGGTATCCGATATTTTCTTGAAAAATGGTCTCGCCATGATCGATAACAGCGATAGATACGCCGGCGACGCCAGATATTTTGCATATTTCGCGGATCTCGACCGTCTTTGACTTGAGAGCATCCGCCAGCTCTGACCGGAACTTACTCGTAGGTGACCTATTCGGATCAGTATCAGGAGCCTCAAAGCGGGAAGAAGAAAGGGACAAAACTTACATCAAGCTGGGTGTATTTGAAAGATCAAAATGAGAAGCTGCGAAAGATTATGCTTTAGACAAGTCTCTGCACTGGGAAAATGAAGGAATATCTAACTATGCACAACAGCAAAAGGATGACATTCCCTTGCATAGATTGGGCCTTAAGTGTGTGATTTGATTACTGGGTATAACGCTGTATTCTGTCTAACGATGCTATCTTCACATATATATGTATTGAAAGGTCAAAAGAAACCATCTACTAGATAAATATAAACACCCAGACATGAAGGGCAATTTTATCGATTTTAAACGACTTTAATAAAGTTGAATGATGTGATGTGTTACTGTGTAGAGTGCGAAGATGAGGCATTGGGCTTAGCAAGCCGCTTCGCTTCTCTACTGTCGGCACCCGGGCAACGTTATAAATAAATCTCTACACGAGCTCGTCTTTATTGAATCGCAATAGCGAAAAACAGGTCTCAGAACATTCAAATATGTAATTTTTTTTTAATAATATGAAAGATTTGTAGGGTTGACAATTACAGTGTCTTATTTGTATACGCTCTGCTCGACTCTTTAATCTTATGCAGCTCTTGATGGACATCCTGGTTTATGCACTCCTTGTTGAAAATGTTGCAGAATAGCTGTAATGGGCTTGAATAACAAAACTAGAAAGATGACTATGAGAAAGATAAACATACTACCTAATTCAATATACTTCAGAATCCTAAATACATACCGCGTCCAGTTAGATGTCTGAAATAGTCCGTATTGCCGCAACGGTTATCATGGCTTTGATGTATCCTACTGAATTGCAAGGATAGCTCATTATATTATTAAAAGAATTATATATCAGTATCGAAAAGCGAACAGATGGTGACGACTTGAATAAGAACAATCCGGTTCTCATATCATTTGACTCTAGAATACACATCATCACGCTCTCCAAAACTTGAGGCAAGGAAAGTCAATAGTAGGCATGCGTAACAGAATCAGCAACAATCTCACCAGAAGATCCTGTCCCTTCTCACGCATCACTCTCAACATTCTCCATTATAGGTCGAATCTACAAGAACATTGACTTGATTATGAACTCATTCTAGTTATTGGAGATATACTGTTATCATGATATCAAGGGGGCCAAGGTTCTTCATTCATCTTAAAGAATGAGTTTGAAGCTCTAAATTCGATTGATGAATAAGTAAATGATGCCATCAATTACTGAATGCTCATACATTACATCATGACTGTACACCAAATTTCCGCCGCAGCCATCTTTGTTGATGTAATCTTTTAATCTCTAAATCCAAGCCAGGAATTGGTCCTTCAACCGTGATATGAGGAGCCACCTCATTGATAGAAAGTGCTGCAACAGCACCTTTTCTAATATTGGCCTCCTCCATCCAGCTCACATACTGCGCTGTAGAAGAAATATATACGATGCGGCCCAGCCCAACATAGGCATGTGCCGCCGCACACATGGCACAATGCTCTCCCGAGGTGTAGACGGTAGCGGAGGCTCGTTCTTCAGGTGTCAAGTTGAGCTGCGCCCAGCGTGCGAGAGTAAGCTCAGGATGAAGCGTGGCATCAGCTTTGAAGTCGCCATTTTCGCCTGTGACGGTGCGATTACGGTCTTGGTTGAGGATCTTGCCGTTGTTGTCTACGAGGACGGAGCCAAAGGGAGAGTCACCCGCTTCGAGGGCTTCGCGAGCGAGGCTTATGCAAAGTCTGAGAACTTGTTGATTCTGCGGCTGTGCCATTTGTTGACCTGGATATATGCGTGACTGAAGAGTAATGTTGAAAGTTGTGTTGAGAGGTTACCCACCCCGCAAAGGGTCATACTGTTCTACAACGCCACATTGATTATTAAAGAAGAGCGAACAGTTACTCAAGCGATGGTAAAGAAAATTAATTCTTGACGGCTAAGTATTCCACCATTAGATTATAAATGTCTTAATTGAAACAATCACCATCACACATATATATATATTGTAGCTACACGCACGGCTATAAAATAGTCGAATCTACAATACCCGAGAGGGAAGGATAATAATGCAGTTGGTGTTATTCAGCAACACAATATGACTATGTAAAGAATACCTTATTAATAAATATTAATAAAAGGTCTAAAGAACCCCCCAAAAATGTTATCAATATGCCCCTAGAGCTACTTTTCTTCAAGTTTTCATGACTCTAATTTGGCTACAGAAGATATAAAGATCTGATAGCCGCCTATCTAAGAGAGCGCATTATTGGAACTTAACAATTACAGGTGGCCAAGAAGGCGCAACAGGCGATGCATCAGAGGACGCAAAAGACATGTCACAATGATTGTTATGTATTATAACATCTTATTAGCGGACATGAGACATCGCATGGATGTTACGGTAATGTCATTACTCAGTTGCAGCACAACAAGCTGTCATCAAATGGCTGACTACTACGCTATAAGCCGGAGGCCACATGAGGGGATAAATACGGATATACCGATTTAACCGCATTGCCACTTGGCGCCTCGAATGTTGCATAAGGATTGAACCAGTAAGAGAGATTACAGAAGAGGCAATCCACGACGAGCCAACAATCAGATGGATGACTATCCAACTTACGTCAGTCGGCGTAGCTTAACAAGGACAGCATCATCATTGGCCATAACAAA
This sequence comes from Trichoderma oligosporum, assembly GCA_015266385.1. Lineage (NCBI taxonomy): Eukaryota > Fungi > Ascomycota > Sordariomycetes > Hypocreales > Hypocreaceae > Trichoderma > Trichoderma oligosporum. The sequence goes on along the minus strand of JACBYL010000540.1, from coordinate 21,542 downwards.
GAAGTCTCTCCACTTCTTGCCAGCGCCCTCTGTGACATGAATGGCTTCGATTTCGATACAAGACGGGGCTAAATGTGGATGAATACATTGAGCATCGGCGCCTAAAGCTATAAGTAGGTCTGAACATCCATCAGATGGGTACCGAAACCTGAGATAAAAGAGCCTCTTGTCCTTCCGGATTCTAATTAAGAGAAAATAAACAAACAAAAAGAGAAAAAAAAAGAAAGAAGAGACTCAATTCTATTTCTTCTTTGCGAGGAATCTAGCATACCTTGATAAACATCATAATGGCGCCTCCAACTGCCACTTCCACCCTCGAAGAGGAACAGAGCCAACAGCAGACTATCATTAAGATGAACACTACTGCTGCTGAGGAAGAAGAGATGGAATGCCAGTTATCACAGATGAGCATCGGGCCCAATCCTTTGCGAGGTACGATTGTCTAATCTGCCATTGACTGAGGCGAATCCCATTGATGGGGTTATCTTTTCACTCAATCTCTCAATCTTGTAATTGTCATCATCACTAGATTTCACAGACGCTCATCCCCATCCATCATACAATATACAACGTTTCATATAATTTAAGAAGCAATCAGAGAAAGAGCCCTCTGCTAACCACCGTTGCTGCGATAGGTATTCCTACCTTCCCATCCTTCCACGAACACCGTAAGCATATCGTGCTGCACATGGCAGCCGCCTTCCGCAACTGGGCTCGTCATGGCTACACTGAGGGGATCTCTGGTCACATCTCTGTCCGTGATCCAGAGTTCTCGGACTTGATCTGGATGAATCCAATTGGCAAACACTTTGCCCTCTTGAACGGCAGTGACATGCTCTGCCTGAGAATCAGCAACGGCGAGATTGTTGGCGGAAACCGAGTAAGACCTTGAATGAGACAACATAACGCATCCCGCGACTGCAATCACATGTTCATGGCTAATACTTATGAAACGTAGACTCGCCCTGCCAATCAACCAGGCTACTGGATTCACTCTGAGATCCACAAGTCGCGTCACAATATCCACGCCATTTGCCATGCCCACACTATTGCTGGCCGCTCCTGGTGCGCTTTTGGCAAACCCCTCGACATGATTACTCAAGACATTTGTGACCTCTATGGCGTGCTCGCTGTGGATACCGAATATGCCGGTATCGTCACTGCTGAGCAAGAGGGTAGGCAGATTGCCAAGGCCCTTGGCCCCAAGGGCAAGGCCGCCCTGCTCATCAACCACGGCATCATCACTGTCGGTCAGACTGTAGATGAAGCTTTCTTTCTGCTAGGTCTAGTGGACCGCAGCTGTGAGATTCAGCTCAAGGTCGAAGCTGCCTGTGCCGGCAATCCTAATCTGAAGAAGAGCATTATCCCTCACGAGCTAGCCATGAACAACTTTAAGATGGCGGGTGAGAAGCACTGGCTGTATGAGGAAGCCCAGCCTGACATTCAGCTCGAGATTGAGCTTGCAGGGGAAGTCATCTCACAAGGTCTAGATGACTTGAAAATTGATGCCGTCTAAGGGTGGGCTAGAGAAAAATAAGTAAAATGCGGATTTAGCTATGATTTCTTGTCTCTCATGTTTTCAAGTACACCCTATGAATAAAATTTACGAATGAATTTCACTCCATTGTTCAGGATATCTTTATGAAAAAAAATTATTAGCAAACATGTGTTCACACAATTTGAGAGCTTAGTGATACTCATCCCACTACATGGCGTGCTGGGTAGTAAATGATCTGGTTTCTGCCTGATAATAATACTTTCTGATCGTAAATCTAAGTCCATATGCCTATTACCATGCATAGCTTCTACTCCTTCGTAACGAAGAGGTGGCACTGCGGCACATTGGCCATGGCTGATGCAGGGAGAGAGATGTTTGATAGACATTTAGTGGAGGTGAACGTTTGCAGGGGTTCACTTTAATACATGTATGCGGTCCTTGCTACCTATGATAAGGAGTTTACTGACTCTGATTGCTCACAGATTCCGTAAAATGTCTGAAGTACTGAGGATCCATTACGAGTTCACTCAATATTACCGGTTCTTAGTGAGTTACTCATAATTGGTGTCAGGGTTTAGAACGTAATATAGGCAAAAAAAAGACTGAAGGGAGGGCACCACTCCATAGCCCCTTAAGCTGGCTTGAAAATATGCAACTTAGTATATCAGCTCTCGATCATGTTCAAGTACAAGATATGTCAATCTTCTTCTTTAGAAACTAGGACACGTTCATTAGTATTGATCCTATTCAATAGAAGAAAGGCATACTGCAGTTATCTTACCTCCACCATGCCATTCACAACCCCCTCTTACATCCCCAAGCTGCCTTTCCCTCCTCCAGACTCCATTCCGATTCATGAATTCCTCTTTAGCAAAGGTGATCAATACGGCCGATATCCAATTGCAGATTCTCTACCGCCGTTTACGTGTGGCATCACAGGGAAATCATATTCTGCTGCTGATGTGAAGGAACGCATAGAGTGGCTTTCAGCTGCTCTCGCGTCGGAATTGGGCTTTGAAGTCAATAATGGGAGCGAATTTGATAAGGTCATTGGGCTGTTTAGCGTTAATACGGTATGATACAAATTGAGTACTTGTGATAATTGTTTTCGTTTAGTTGACACGTATGTCCGTCGGAAAAGGTAGATACCATGACCATTTCGTGGGCGGCACATCGGTTCTCGGGAATTTCTTCGCCTATTAGCCCTTCATACTCGACTCACGAACTTACGAAGCAACTTGAGGCCGTCAAATGCAAAGCACTCTTCACATGCGCTACTCTTGTACACATTGCGCTTGAAGCAGCATCTGCAGCAGGCATCCCCAAGAAGCATGTATATCTTGTGGAGTTGCCAGAGAAAGCATTAAAAGGCATCACGGTGCCAGCCGATATAAAGTCGGTAGATCAGCTTATTTCTCAGGGGAAGAAGCTGCCACCTCTACCGGAGCTAAAGTGGACGCAAGGTCAAGGTGCCCGCCAGACCGCGTTCTTATGCTCCTCCAGCGGAACGTCTGGGTTGCCAGTAGGTTATATCATGACCTAATACGGGAGGCCATAGTTTCATTCAATAGCATCACAGCTGATGATGATAACTTAGAAAAACGTCATGATATCGCATAAGAATATAATCGCCAATACGCTACAGATGAGCACTTACGAATCCAATTACAAGAGTGGCAAGCCAGAGTCACTCCTCGCTGTGCTTCCAATGAGTCACAGCTACGCACTGATTGTCACGGGTCATGCAGGCGTTTATAGAGGCTACAATGCAGTTGTGTTGCCGGGATTCGATTTACACGATGTTCTAGAAGCTGTGTCAGGGCATCGCGTAGAAACTCTGTGGATGGTAAGATAAGACTCCGTATCTTATTTTCGAGTTCTAGATATATAGTAGACTAACATTGGAATACCCATGGAAACAGGTCCCTCCCATGATTGTTGCTCTTATAAAAAACTCATTGATCACAGAGAAATACAATCTCGACCACGTCAAAACAGCCATAGTTGGCGCCTCCAACCTTACAAGAGATGTCAATGAGCAATTTACCCGCCTCTTCCCCAATTGTCAACTCATCCAGGGCTATGGCCTCACCGAGACCTCAGTTGTGGTGTCCATGCAGAACAGAGCGGATGTCATGTTTGGCTCGTGCGGCCACATTTTTCCGGGATATGAAGGTCGACTAATAAGTCGGGAAGGCGAGGAAGTGACAGCGCTCAACACTCCTGGGGAATTGCTTTTGCGATCGCCGACGTTGATGCTAGGGTATCTTGTTAATGAAAAGGCAACCAAAGAGGCATTCACAGAGGAGGGATGGCTTCGAACTGGAGATTTGATGGAATTTCGAAAAAGTGATGATGGCCACGAGCATCTCTTCATCGTTGATCGAGTCAAGGAGTTGATCAAAGTTAGGGCAAGTTTACTATCTAGGTCTTTTCATTGCATTCTACATTTTTGACATGAGCTAATTCCTGCTTTTCTGTTTTCTGTTTAGGGTATGCAAGTTTCGCCCACCGAAGTTGAAGCCCTTCTCTTTCGGCACCCTTGCATCGCTGACGTCTGTGTTGTTGGACTTCCCAACGATGCCTCCGGCGAACTCCCAATCGCTTTCATCGTGCAATCACCTGCCGGGAAAGAAGAAGATGAGCGGATCCTTAAGGAAAAGATTCACAGCTATGTCGACAATGAACTGGCAGAGTATAAGCGTTTGGCTGGAGGAATCGTATTTCTTGAAACGCTGCCTAAATCGGCAAGTGGAAAGACGAAGAGAGGTGATATGAAAACCTGGGCGAAGAAGATATATCTAGAGAGTAAGGTGAAGATTGTGCCAAAGGTGCTGCAAGTATTTGAATTTGATGATTTGGATGATGATGTTGATGAGAGTGATGATGAAATTGATGACAAGACTGTCTGCATTTGATGGCTTAATCTATCAGAAAATTGGAAATTGAGGAGGCGTTTCACACCAAATATTGTATCTAGAGCATAGCTAGAGCCATCATTTTGTGTTATCCCTCGCTCCTTTTTATTCATAACAATCAATATCAGTCATGATGGATAACTAATACTAGAAAGAGAAAGAATATAAAAAGGGTTCCTCCTGCGTTTGAACCCAGTGGTAATCAACGGTTACATCTGTGCCTACAACACTGAATATAGTTGCTATCATGTTACGGGACACATAGTATAGAGTATCCAGGGTTCAAGCTTCGCTATTATCAAGGCCAATTCAAGGTACCACTTGATACATATACATATCCGTAGTAGATATAAATGCGTGGTTTAAACTAAAGATTTTGTCTTCTTTTGGTCGAGGGGATAATCCAACCGCATCCAGCAGAATGAGAGAATGTGTAGCTTTATTAATGCTACATGACACTATAGCTAGCCAATTGATGATTTGCCCCGAAGAGATGCCATAGAAATAGATTATGCCAGTAACTTATGGCTTCAGCATCAGTATATTCACACTTCTCCAAAGTACAAAGAGAAAACCTCCTCTCTAAAAAACATTAATTGACCCTTGACCTCCCGAAACATCGATACACTATACAAAATATACCTTCCTAATATCATCCATCACATAGAGAAACATAGCCAACGATAAACAAACTTTCAGTAAGGCTCCTTAATTTCAACTTTAGGTCTTTTGTATGTTTAGCTTACTAACCATTTATCGATTGTACTTAGATGTAATACTATTGCTACAATGAATTTAATACTCAGCCTGCTTTTGACCAGCCTCAGTTATCTCTGGCAAGTAATAATATGGAGCTGCGTCCAGTACACATTAGCTTCTCAATTGACTGCTACAATAGCTAGAAGACGTCGGGTCTTTCAGGCTCAGGAATTATCACATCCAACATACAATGGCAAACTGCAAACTTAAAAGATAAACACACAGGAATAGGCCAAGGACACGAATGAGCTCACGGGCGAAAGAGACCTTCTCAAAACTATCTCTGGTGGCTATTCCACTACTTGATATATTGTAGCTTCGTGAATGAACCTTATCTATAAGAGTAGATATACCGACGATCGTCCTTAGCTCGCTACCTCTTCTTGTTCCTTATAGCTTCTTTGAAGTGCTGCCGGTCTTATCAATAGGACTCTATGTATGCTGGGGGAAATTTTGCTTCAGAGGTTTCCATTTATGGCTCAGAGGGTTGGGGAACTGAGAATTTCATTTTTCAGAGCTACATCTGGTTTGCGATAATTGACGCTATTTGAGTGAGTTATATAAATCTACTAGAAAGGCTGTATAGCACCACTTACGACGCAGATGATGCTAGAAAAGGTCTCATAAAAGCACTAGAATTCCCTTTCTTGTTGTGTTCATCCGTTACTCTCATCTCGAAGCTCCAATATGTGGGGTTGCAGCATAGGATGAGATGATCCCCCTAGCCTCGGCTAAGCTGGCCAGCATTAGCAATTCATGCCGCTGCCCCCCAAACGGAGTAAGACGGAGTAGCTGTACTAAACTCTATTTCAACTCCATTCTTAGCAGGTATCATGTTTGGAATCTGGTCTACGAGCGGTGGAAGTGCCGGACCTAGCCATGAGTCACTTACCATAGGCTACCTACCCACCTAGGAACTGGTGAATCAATATGCGCTTTATTCGAGTATGGATATTTCAAACGGACAATGTCGGATTATTCATTGAGCCTTGTAACCTTGTTTTGCTAACCGAGAGGTATGAGCTAACTGTGTGGTGTTTATATCCTTGTATTCAAGATACATTAGACGAGAATTACCAAGTAGGTGCTGATAGACTATTACTTATAAGCAGGCATGAAGTGACCTCAGGTCTTGGTTACTTTGGCTAGAGATACCGCGGCCATTATATGTATAACGATGCTGTTTCTATGAAACTCGTTATCGCTCATCTTTTAGCTTTACGACCTAGGAAATTTTCACCAGGAGGCATGTAAGCAAATAGAAAAGTACGCCTCTAGCTTTCACAATCGAAATATGAAAATTCTGAGAAAGCAAGATTTTGGAGAATCTATTTTTGCCAGCCCATTAATAAATAGGTTGAGATCTCTCCAGTCAATGTGTATCTTCTTTGCCAATATTCTAAAGGCTGCCCCTTTAATGGAAAACATATATTTCTCTAAGTCGCATAATAAATTCAAATCTATGTGTCTCACTCTGTCCTCCAAGTGCCATCGCTCATTTCTCTTACCTATAATCGATTCTATGGCGTCGTATCTAAGCTCCAAGACAAAACACACCAAAAAAAAATCACCTAAAGAAGCACAGCTGTGCATATAAAAGCTAAAGTTGTCCCCCCCTCTACGCCCAATCTGGCTGCCATATAAGAATGTCTAAAGCCCAGAGCCTGCTGGAACACCATACAGGTTAAGAAATTTATAATCCCATATCCCAGCCAAGATTCCGAGGTCCGAGTCTGAGATATCGAGTTGGGGGTTCCGGTAGTGTACCTCAGGGGCTGTTATAACATCTGAGTGCGTTACAGGCAATGCCAGCGCTTCGGGCATTTGATTCAAAGGCTGCACTGGTATATCAATGGATGCCGAATTAACAACAAAAGGCACATTCACGACAGAGACTCCAGCTGGAGGTGGAGGCATATATGTCTGCTCAGTGCTTCCAATGTAGTACTGAGGCAACATTGAATGTACTTGATCCATGGTTGGTGGTGGCGGCTCATTGGTCCATAAACCATTTGACTGCATCATCATGTTATTCGGCAAAGGTGCGGTCAAAGTTCCATGTATGCCAGAAGAGCTGTGGTAGTCAGGGATGAAATCAGGGTTGCAGCCCTCTAGAGGAGGATAAGCGAGAGGTGCATTGAAGTTCAAAGAGGTTTGAGAGTTTTGGGCTGTAAGATTAATTGGAGGTGTATGCATGAATGTTGTTGCCACCGGTGCTGTAGCTTGCATGGAGCTTGATTCCATCTCCAACCTTGGGCGCTTCGCGTTGTGAGAATCAACTGCACTTACTTGTCCTACAATTTCGCGGACCAGAAGGTTGAGCATCTCATAGGACTTTTGAGCCAACGGTGCTCTGCGCTTGACATTTCTCAGCATGTCGAGTGCACCATGAATTGCCTTTAAGCATTGTTCGCGTCTCGGCATGCTTAGGTCAGTGTCGTGTGCCAATGCAGCGCATAGAAGCGAAGCTACGTCGAAGATGAGAAATATTATCGTGAGGTAATTCGTGTCCTTTGGATAAGTGAATCGGAGGAATTTAAATAACTTATTCATATACCTGAGGGCAGATATTATGCCATCCTGTCGAAACCGTAAGTCGTCAGGCGATGACGTTTGCGACATATCTATAGTAAGATAAGAGCGAAGGGGAGCCAATGCTGACGATAAGCCCATAGTGTAAGTGGTATGCCGCTGTAGTATGATCCATGGACAGTCATGATCCAAACTAGTATCTGGGTTATTCAAGGCAAATTGGGGTGGAAGTTTCTGGATCCATTGTTCTACTATGGCCTTGTATTCGTCAATCTTGATGGAGGTGTCAAGAATAGGGGGACGGCCGAACTGCTTTGAGAGCGTGGTAGCGAGCTCGCACTGCAGTTTCATGGAGAGGCCAGGCGAGGGATTGTGTTTTTCCAAATCCAGTTCCAAACTAGGCAGTTTGGTGTCATATTCATCAGGGTCCAGAAGAAGACAGCGAGAATGAAGATCTCCAAGTTGCCTAAACAGTCATGGTCAGCTTTCATATCAATGGTCAAAAGGTTGAGGGAGGATAGTAGCTTACCAATCCAAAGTGCATATTATAGCCCAAGCTCGCCTCCACATCTCCTTCTCATAATTGGAAACTGAGCTGACAAGTGCCTCTTTATGTATGCCTGAATACCAAGAAAGAAAAAAAAAGGAGGAAGAGTCTATTAGAGCAATGCCTTTTTCTTGAGATTTGGCAGGTCTGAAAGACTATATAACTTACCTAATTCCTGGGCCTCTCTTACGGCAGTTGTTAAAGACTGCCAGCAGTCATTGTATCGAGCTTCAGTCTTATGCCAGAAACATGAATGAAGGAATTGCTGAACAGTATACAAATGTCTCTGTCCGTATGGAAGGGCGAGATTGAGCCTATGGCTAGCGGCCCGATACATATTGGATAGTTTCTGCATCGATCGATCAGGGTCTTTAACGAACATGTTCCGAAGCGTGTCGTCAGGATACTGGGCTGAACAAGCAAAGGTCATTAGGAGAAGACAAGTCCATTGTATCCCAATCGGCCTCCCAGCATCTCTATCATCCCACCATTGTTCGTACTCCTTTTCAAACTCTGCGGGATCAACAATGTAGTAATGAAAGTTTACAGTATTTAAAAAGTTTTTCATCAGGGCATCTACATTTAGATACTTGCTTAGTTAAAAAAGAAAAAGAAACGAAACCCATACCACCACTTTCGGAGACTTACCGGCAAATTCCCTGGCAGGAATAACTTGAAGCATGTTGTCTAGTCGGGGATAATCGCAAGGCTTTATGTAATACTGAGTATCAACTCTTGGCTTTTCCTAATACGGTGTAAGTTTTACGGTGAAAAATTCCATCACGGCCATTAGAGTTGCCTCCTCATACCTCCTGAATGTTGTCCCCATAGGAGTAAAAGGGTACAGAAAGATATCCCAAACCTCGAAGATCTGCCTGGCATTGTTCATTGTCGCTATCTATGTCATCAAAATTCTCTTCATTGGCATAAAGGTCTGCTTTCTTCGCTGCCTGATTTGCGTGGGAGGTTATCTGATGCGGACGTCCATCGGGTGATGTTTGAGATATATCACCAGAAACATCTGAAAATATGCATGTGGATGAGACATTTCTTTTCTCACAATGGTCGCACGGCCATGTACGATCGCACTATCAGGCATATTAAGAAGATGTTTGATATCATTTTTTGGCGTAGGGCTGCGTAGCGCAAGGGGGGTGATTTGAATCGTGATATCGTCATACCTTTTGCTTCCGCTTCTTGCACGGTGCACAGGCCGCCCTGCGAGTCATGGGAACAAGAGTTCGTACTCAATATTATTGATACCGAGCGGGTAATATCCGCATAGAATTAGAGCAAGATATTTAGGAATATATTTTAAGCATAAAGGAGAACAATTGACCCAGATACAGCTGCTTGGAACGGATCGTAAGAGGGTGATGGCCGGACACCGAAATGACGAGGCAGTTTAGTTGATGGTACCAGTAACGCAACGGCCGAATAGCCTGCGGGTAAAATCACTCGTAAAGGTGAGTGAGTTCCAAGTGGCAGATGCAAATTGAAGCCAAAAAGATGAAAGAAGAAAGATAATTCATGGATGAAAGCCTGTGATGTTTCCTATGCCGACCAGGAATTATAAGGGCGGTAGGCCTCGATATTAATAGGTATTGCTTGGAAGCTTCCAGTGGCCTACAATACCTATAGCTAAGAGCTATAAATGATTTCTTCTCACCAAGAGTACGATTCGTCCCACCGTAGCCTAGGCGCTAGTTAATAAGGACCCGACGGTATTCAGGCGGGCGTCAGTGGCTGAACTGATATCATGACAGGGCCTCCAAGCATGAAAGCCAATGAGGCTCTCTTTGTGCCGATGCTTTTCCCGCTTCTAAATATCTGAAATATGTTGTTTTCTCCTTCAAATCCCCAAGATTTTGATGGTTTCTCTCAAACAGCCCCGTCCTCCCGAGATGTATCCCTGTCTCATTCCCATCCCCATGTCCATGCCTTGTCTCTCAGCTCATCAGACATGCTAATCTCAGGTGCATCACAGAGCTGCGAGACCGTGTGAAACTCAACCAATAGCGGGTGGCATCACGGCATAATGGGCTTAGTGGTTCTTTGGTTACGATTCCCGGCGCTGTGTTTTCTTGGCACTTTCTCATCTCGCCTGTGTGTACCCAGGAAACCGGTCAGAGCCAGATTGGGTGACAAATAACATGGCTGAGACATGGTGACATTTATAGACTCAAATAATGGGACATACATAGGTAGAACAGCAGCGGATTAATAATCTTTTGATGGCATATTACGAGGCACACCCGACTAGAACGCTCGCATACGCGTTGACCACTGGGTGCCCTGCTCCATGCTTAAATGAGGACAGGACAGATGTTTTTGTTTTGTCATGTTAGGAAAGCTGAGCCGAGATTCCTATCTGGCTCTCCATCATAATACCATCGTTGCTGGCATATCCCCGGTCTTCTCCGTTCACCCATCAACTGGTTTGCTTGTCTCATTCGGAAGAGACCAGCGTGGACGGTTCTCCCTCCCACTCGGGAAACTGAATTATTGTGTATCTGTTGACCATAGCTCAGTTCTACTTATTGCTGATCCCTCTTTTCTCCTTTAGCTGGCAGTACTGATTCTTTGTTGTACTGGCTTAATGAAATATGGAGTATGAGATACTTCAGTACTATCCGATATCTATCTTGTGCTGAAGGACTACTCAGGAGGAAGTAAGTCAATATTTTCCGGCCAAGGTACACAGTATAGACAAGAGGAAACAAAAAAAACTCAGCCTGCGCTTCATATACAAGGGTCATTTCCAGTCTCAGTCTATGCACATACATACCAAGTAAGGAAAAGTCAAGTATACAATGTGATAATGAGCGTGTATATGTAGCGTAGAAGGAACGGAAAGCTACATCAGATTCAGCCGCATGTTTGCTATTGGGTTCCCCCATGCCCTCTTAGATTGAGCTACTGCTATGTACTCCGTAGTAGAACCCCTTTGGGTTTTCTGGGGTTCAATGCCTGCATGTCTCGCTTAATAGCCAAGACTACCATAGCCGTGGCCACATTGTTACTCGTCGCAATTTTCTCTCATTATCATCAGGCCGCCTTAAATTGTCTTTAGACAAAGACGAATGATATGATAGAAGTGGCAGTAACGCAGAATGATGTGTCTGCGGCCTTGGACGTGTGTTGGATTTGCGGACAGAGGCTGCATCGTTAATGACAACAGACTCAAACTATCCAAAGCCATGTACTAATTGAAGTACTTAGCATAACTCTCAATGAGTTAATGTGACTTTTCTACCCAGCACATTGCCGTTATTTCACATCATCGCTTGATTCGTAATTACTAAATAAAGAAGGGGACGCAGTATTAATCGACAAGTCTTCTACTCGATCTTCACGTATCTGTCACATATCTCGCCTCTTCAAGGTAAATAAGTATTCGACCCTGATAGAAATCCAGCGCTATCTTATAATGTATAGCAGCAAGACATAAATCACCTAAAATAGCTAGACTCTTGAAAGATACTTAGCCATCCTAGCTTCTGAACCGAATAAGTGGAAGGCCTTATGGTAAATCTCGTAATGGTTCAATCTTCTCACTAGTTACACGTCAACTTTTGACGGGTCTAGATGGCTTGCCTGGCGATAGCACTTGACCATCGCCAATTGCGTGGCTTGAGACATAATACGAGCGCGGTATCGTCCATCAAATGGCATTGGAAGCTGAAGCTCTTAAGGCCGTGCATCTGCTTGTGCCGTCTCATTTTGTGGCTGGCAGTGTTTTGCAAGCCCGGTCGCACTGATAGCCTGGCTCCGAGACAACGTCTCGCCCTCCTCCTGTAGTGCTTTGCTCTAATCATGGTCATCTGCTGCTGGTCTCGGTTTGATGCCTAGCTTGCCCATCCAGAGTGAGAACATGAGGCCAACAGACCAGCTCCAATATCGAGCACATCAACATTAGACAATGCGGCGCTTTCTATACTGACTTGTGAATCACAAGTATTGACTTGACTTCTTTCCGATTGGTCTACTCGCCAGATCCAAAAAGATCCAATGATAGAGAACCCTTAAACAGAGAGAAAAGCGCGATTCTCCGAAAAGCATTCTACGTTTGCATTTCAATTTCTTACATTGCGAATGAGGTGCTATAAGCGCAATATTATACACCATATATGGAGGACAGGCTAAAGTTCTGACAAAGTTTTGTTCGCTCGACGAGTGGGTAGTAATCATTCGGTCATTTTGACCAATAACTCTCTATTCGACATACTCCGTACTGCCAGTGCCTGAGACAAGATGTTGCTCTTCAAATTTTGTTTTGTTCTTTTGGTGAGCTCTATACAACTTTATTGGTGGTTAATGAACTCCGTCACCCGTCTTTTCCCGGCTTCTGCGATTTTTAGCTGACGAGATTCTTCACAATCTTCATGTTTTTCTTATTCAGTCGACACCAGTGCCGCGACCCAAGTCCCTCCGCACTCTCCACACACGTGAACCTACTGGCCGTTTCTGGTTTCCTCGAAGTACCTCAACCCACGGAAGGTCGATAAAAGAGCCAGTATTTTGATCCGCATGTACGCCAGATTCGGGGACAGTCTCCTCTTCGTCAGAGTTGGCACTTTCTTCGTCATCGTCGTTGTCGTCCTTAGTGTCTTCGCTCACTACTTCGAGGTGTTTATCTATATTGGTGTCCTCTTGGCTAGAACGTATATATAAGTCCTCGGTATATGCCCACGTTGGCGCATCAAATTTGCCATGTACAAGCACAATTTGCCGACCCTGAGATTTAATCTGTTCAATCTGCTTTAGGGGTATAGGGGTGAGGATTTCGAGAGTTTTAGTGGCTGTGTTAATGCCCCGAATGAGAACGAGACCGATGGTGTGAGAAAAACGAGGGTCAAGAGTGATATCACTGGCATTTGGGATATATGGTAATCCTTCTGCTGTCTGTGAAATGATGTTTTCTATTGCATGATATTCGTCTTTGTTGGTTTCCATTGATGATTGATTGGCGCTGGCGAGATTGCGAAATGCCTTTGGGTCCTCAATATTAACCACAGCTAGGATCATTCCATTGATTGCTTCCGCAAGCAGGTCGGACGGAGATTGGTAGTCGTATAGTAAAATGCCGAGGATTCCTCGCTCGGGGCCAGAGTACCGCACCTGCCACGGGAGAATTGATGACAAGGGTAATGGATTCCAATTTGATCTCAATCCGGCATTTGTACTCTTTTGGTCTTTTAGGTGGAAATATGACATGGCCTGCATAGCCCTCAGATGAGCAGCGGTACGAGACGCAAACTCGGATGGCTGTGAAGGAAGCGTAGTGAAATTTCTCTTGGTTGCGCCGCGCAGAACCTCGACTACGTCAGCTGGTCCATCTTCAGACATATAAATGACTTCAGGAGGGTTGACCCGAGAGATGATATCAACCAGCAAGTCTTGGCCAGTGCCTAAGATCCAACCTGGCGTATTAATGAGCAGTCGGCAATTGCGTAGCGTTTTTCGATAGAAGTCAAGAAGGTCATAAACACATTCTAGATAGAGTTCTGGAGCAGCAGCAGGTGTGATGGAAGCCAGAGCATGACATCGGACGACTCTGTAGAAGCTATCGTCGAGGCTTGGATGAGTAAAAGCCGCGCTCAAGTTGGGATGAGTGACATGAACAAGAGACAGTGTCCCACAAGGGGCATACTCTGGCTGGCCCGGATCCAAGTCGAGGATAGCAACGCCACGAGTGCCTGTACGGGCATTCATTGTTGCTGCTTCGCTCGTCAAGAAGCGATTTGCAAGCATCTTGGAGAAGGTTGATTTTCCAGCAGATTTGGGGCCGCATACAAGGGTAATGAATGGGCCCTCCTTGGCTGCTGACACTAGGTCGGCTAGTTTTTTATTCCACGCTGGAGGAGATGAAAGCCCTTGAATAACACACTTCTTGGGAACATCGTCAGAGTTGCATATCTAGGCATTGTTAGCTGCGAGCGAGATAGATGAAATCCTGATTCAGACACACAATCTGGAACGTCCGCCCTCTCCCTAGCTTTGTCTCTGTAGAGTTATCTTTAGATTCACTCCATATACCTCTAAAAAGAGGGGATAAACGACTCAGTCGTCGTAGGCTATCAGCATTTGGGTCGTTGTGAAGCTCTAGGCTAACTTTCTCCGAAGTCCGGATTACGGGAATGGCGTGGCATTGAGGTGCGTGAATCCAGTGTGTCGGATCTGATAATCGGATGGTGGCCCCAAACACAGTTACTTCTCCGGCTAAAACTTTGATTCCAAAGCTGCCGAGGACAATAAATCGCTACATGCAGTTTCTTTAGCTATCCATTTTTTTTAAAATTTTTTTATTTGGTTTGCATTCGTATTAGTTTACCTCAGTATCTCTTAGCTTTAGAGCGACGACACCCTGAGCTGTAGTACGGCAGTTATTCTTATCGAGCAGGAATGATGAGTACGTGACTCTCTGAGACATTGAAGAATCTACTTCTTGTAGGGAAGAATCACTCTTAGTGCTGAAGCTCTTTTGTCAGCCTATAGCTCGACTGTCAGGAGGAGGAATAAGTCATCCCTACCTAGTCCTTCTGCTTTGTACCGCGGAAGGCCTTGCTTCGCTACGCCTGAGAGCGGCTTTTGATCTACCTTTCTTAGGAGATTTTGAAGACTCATTCTGGTGCCTTAGAGTTTGTAGTATGTTGAATGAATTTGTCCTGGCTGATGCTGATTCTTCAGGCTCAGAAGACGAGCTAGATTCCTCAGCAGGTATATTGGCAGCCAAGCGACGGCGAGCTGCAAGTGCGCTTATTGCGCTTACCGCCGCTATCAAAATGGTTTCATGTATTAGATTATAATTACAAGATTCATGGCAGATTTTCCATGTGATGCCCGAGCGACTTACACTGAGGAGCAGCTTGGGTGTCAATTTTACGACGTTTGTTGGAGGACATATCTGAATGAATAATGGACCGAGAGGCGTAAAATGAGTGTCAATTATAATGATCCAGTCACAATTATTGGTTATTGTAGGATAGTTATTTTTTTTTTATAATTAGAAATATTCGTGGCCAAAAGAATAATATAAAATAAGCATATTGAAGATCGGATTCCGGGACATTGGCATCCATGTTGATGGGCATTTGGCGATGCGCCTTATCGATAACGAATTGCGCACCAAAAGTTTTCTGAGCTACTTTAAAACACGTCCCACCAAGCGCGCTCACTTTTGAGGGAAGCTTTTCCCAATACGGGCGCGTCAGGGTGGGGCTTTGCATGTGCCATCTCAAAATTTCCATCCAAAGCTTCTCAGAAAGTTCAAAATCTTGCGCCCTCCATTGAGCAACCAACCAGACACATTGCACCACAATATAATCCGCCAAGATGGCGCCCAAAGAGCCGTTCAAAGTGCACTCGCTGAGCAAACACATTGAAGACACTAAGAAAGGTCTCAGCACCTCAGCACAGTACAACCGACGACCTGTTTCCAAGCCGTCTGCAGCGGCTGTCAAGAAAGAGCCTGGCGTTATCGATGCAAGCATTTTCGGAAACAACAACGACAGCGAAGAATCTAGCGATAGCAGCGATAGCAGCGATAGTGATAGTGATGGAGAGAGCGGCGCCGACTTTATGAAGAAGCTTAGTGCTAATGGCGCAAAGCCTTCTGCAGCTCCCAAACGGCGCAGCAGGGACGAGGAGATCGCCGATAGCGACGTCGAGCGCAACGCTTCTGCCAAACGCACCGCTGCCGTCAAGAAAGAGCAGCTCGTGAAGAAGGAACCGTCTTCGTCCGGATCTTCAGACGACTCGTCCAGCGAGTCAGAGTCGGACTCGGAGTCAGAGTCAGGGTCGGAAAACCTTGAGGCCAAAGCGAAGACGAACGGAGCTAGCGCAAAAAAAGCTGCGGCTACCCAAGAATCATCAAGCAGCAGCTCTGAAGAAGAAAGCGAAGATGAAAACGAAGAGGAGGCTGTCAAGGCCGCAGCAACAAAGCCTGCAGCACCTGCAGCTACAAATGGCACAATAAAGGCAGACAACTCGAGCAGCTCCAGTGAAGAAGAGATTAGCGAAGAAGAGGAGTTAAGCGAAGAAGAAGAAGAACGTACGAAATCTGGAGCTGCAAAAGAAGCAAATGAGGACTCGTCTTCCGACTCCGATGCAGAGGATGACGACCAAGTTGATGGTTCTATGCACCTTTCAGATCGCGAGACTAGCAACAAAGTTGCAACTCCGAAATTCATCGCTCCCGATTTTATGCTTCGCAATGGAAACGATGGGGCCAACGGACAGGATGTGGCTCGCATCTGCAACGAGGCAAATCTACAGGGTAAACAGTTCTGGTACTTTACGGTTCCTTCAAATGTTCCCATCTCAGTTATTCAAAATCTTGAGATCCCAATGGACCGGTCGCAACTTGGTGACCGTGTTTTCTCACATGATGGCCAAGACTATGGGGTTTCTTTTGACTCAATAACCCCCAAGAGCTCGATTCAGATCTTGATCCCCTCTGCGAACGATTCAAACTACCGACCAGGTCAGTGCCTTCTTCATTACTCACCGACTCCCTATGCTACTGCTAACCAAAGCCTCTAGCCCACCAACAAATCGATCAAACCATGCACATCAAGAGAATCACTAGTCTTGGAGGCGCCAGCGCTTCTTCTGCGGGTGCTGCACCTCGTCGTGCCCCCCGACCGCAGCCGAAGGGTCTCAGAGCTAGGTACCAACCCTTTGGTGTTAACACCCCAATGGGTAGCATAGGAGCAGATGTACCCGAAGAGGAAGATATTGAGATGGCGGAAGCGCCTGATGCGCTCTCAGCTCCAAAATCTGCAAAAAAGGATAAGAAGAGTAAGAAGGATGAGATCAAGCCCACATCCAGTGCTGCAGGTGCAAAATCTTCCAAAGCAGATCGCAAAGGCAAGAGGAAGCACACTATTTCAGAAGATGACGCCATTGCCGTTCAGGAGCAGCTCAGAGAGGAGAATAAATCTGTGGACACCAAGACCAAGAAACAGAAAGTGGATCGGATTAGCAGTCCTGATCTCGGAGCAGAGCTGCCCTCAACTGTCAGAAAAGAGACGCCCATTGCACCACCGGCAGTTCCCTCGTCATCATACTCTTTTTCTACTCTTCCATCATCGGCGCCTACTATTGCTACTCCTTCAAAGGTAGCAACGGCTACACCCAGCACGGCAAAGAAATCGTCCAAGAAGACGAAGGCTAAGGCTGAGACGCCCATACCCGTGCCACGACAAACGGCCGTCCCACTTCCCACTCTTCCGCTAACTTCACGACCCAAGGAATCACCTGTACCTGTACCTCATCCATCTTCTGCCACGGTGGTTGCGACGCCTTCACGGTCAAAAAGTAAAAAAAGTAAGAACAAGGATGAGGTGAACGCCACTGGATCCTCGCAGCAGAGCCCTCCACCAAGTGCTCAGGGAGGAGACAAGAAGAAACCTGCAATTAAAATGAAGAAGTTGGGTTAGAGCCCTAAACCTTTGTACAGGTGGGTTTGAAGTATAGTTGGCTGTCACCTATCACCAGAGAGGATGCATAGCTACGGTAATTATGCTTAGACGATGGCGAATTTCTAGCATGAGATGTAATGGTCGGAATTCTACATTTCATCAGATATTGAGCTGATTTGAACATTGCCCCCCTGCAATTGGCATTTTTGCTTGCTCCGTACTATTTGAGACGGGGCTATTCTTTGCGATTTGGAGGCATTGGCGTTAAGGAAAGAAGCTGCTTTGTAACGACTTGAAAAATAGGAGAGAGAGAGAGAGAGAGAGAGAGAGAGGTTTACGTTTGCATTAAGGGGAGGCCAGGAAAATGGGGGAATTAGCTTTGGTGGATGAAGAAACGAATTGCTGATGAGTTGAAAGCAGTGACTTGTAAATTTTATTTTATTTCTTTATTTTTTCGTGTATATGTCACATTCTGCGTACTTTGTACATTGTCGGATGGTGCTATGGTTAGTTAATTAGAAACCAAGAGATTTTCAACAACTGCAGCGTCTGGATAGGGGTGAGGTGATATGTAGGGTAGGGATTGATCTTACGTACGCGCGAACCTAATACATACGGTACAATGAAATTGAACAATAAGGAGGATTACTTGTCACATAGTAGGAGTTACATGGTGTAACGCATCTCATCATGTATTACACGTGGACAAGCCAAAGTTGCCACGCAAATTTGATGAGCCATTCTCATCAATGTACGGAATAGTGTATATCAAAATGATACTACTACTACTACTACTACTACTACTACTACGACTACTACTACTTGTCTACCGGAACACCACGCCACTTTTGCAAAAAGCGAGCATCATCGGCGTCATGCTGTCTCAATCCTCACCAACCCCCCGGTCCATGTCCCAGTCATCCCGCCTCTCTTGACCTGAACGTTGGGAATGAGATTTGACAGGATCGGTGTATCGATTGGCGGAGTGGATAGTAGCGGAGTAGACACGTGTGCATGAGCTCAGCCAGCTACGAGTTACGATGGGTTGTGCTCCGTACGGAGTATTCCATCGGTGTGAGAGAGATCCAAAAAAAAAAAACCAAAACAAAAAGGAAGAGGCGGTGATTTGACTTACTACGTACTGTAACAAATAGTACTCGTACGCTTTGGCAGCTGAAAGGATGGGATAGGCTACCCCGTACGAGTACTCCGTACTTGTATATGTAATGTAATGTAATACAATACATGCGAGGTATGGGGAGATCTATCACTATGACTAGGCACATTCTGACATTCGGCCCATGCAAACGAGGCTTCGTAGTAAAATGAGGCTGTCATATACTTGTACGAAAAGAAAGAAGAAACATGCATGCCTACAAGTACAGTACAGTACTCCGTAACAGTAGTTATAAGTACGTATACGGAGTACACGGAGGAATACTATGGAGCCTCGGCACGGCAATGCAGGGGCTTTGACACGGCAAAAAAAAAAAAAAAAAAAAAAAAAAAAAAAAAAAAAAAAAAAAAGGCTGCGCAAAGCACAAAAGTATGAAGGACGAGTACGTAGGCAGTTGGGTGGCTTGGTTATGTCGGGTATGCGATCCTTTTTATTTTTGACTGCCTACTTGTACGAGTACTTACGATGATTAGGATCTGTTTTGTTGGGCTGATTCTGCGTATTTTGCTTTTACGTGTATCATCTGTACATTGTACTCCGTACCCATCGTTGAACTCACCTAACAGAGGTACAAAAGTACGAATACATTACACGTAAATGTACGGAGTACAAAGTCTCGCCATCAGAGTCGGTGGTGAGACAGATTGGATTTCGCTATTGGGGGGACTTTAATTTTAAGGTGCGCTTGTAGGTGGAATAACATTGGACAGAACATAAGCTTGTTGAGCTTTCCGTATGGAGACGTAATTTACAGCGTGTAGTACGGAGGATGGAGTACATAGTACATTGAAATCCTGTGCTCTGTATCAAAGTACGAAGTACAGTCTTTGGCATGATCTGTATGTAATTGTCATCTGGGAATGAAAGATATATATATAAGTTACTACTTGCTCCGTTGTACCTTTTTTTATTATTATTATTATTACTTGTACCAGGTGGTAATGGAACACGGATAACTTGACATGGAGCATCAGCATTTAGTCCTTGGAAACTGACTCGAAAAGGTGCTTTGTATATTACGGAGTACATACTTGTACTCCATAAGAGGAAGAGAAGCAAGGTAGGGGGGGGAGGAAGCAAGGATCTTTGGCGCGGAGATGGTTGGATCGTCACGTACTTGATACTACTATCTTTCCTTGCCGAGAAATTACTACTGGTACGGAGCACTAAATGTGAGGAAATCGTGTTGTTGCACAGGCACGGTAAAAAGGGAGGGGGATCCTTTCATTAGATTGCCTGGTTGCTGCAGGCTGGGGGACGATGTTTGTTGCAAACTCCTTGCATGAGACATGAGATCTACCTGATAAGAAGTCAAAGGAACCCCTACCCTAAAAAAAAAAAAAAAAAAAAAAAGAAATTATCGGCCAGTAGAATCCCATCGGCCGATTGAATGGAGTTGCTGCTGCCTTCGTACTACATATAGTATGAAGATAAAAGTTGCTACCGAGCAGAAAAAAGAAAATTTTCATCGTGAAGCGAGGCGTTGTCTCCATCGGATAGTTCAGACGGGGGGGTCCGCGAAAAAAAAAAATACAAAAAAAAAAAAAAAAAAAAAAAAAAAAAAAAAAAAAAAAAAAAAATCTCCAAGGGCTTTTAGCCTATCGGATTAGGCGGACCTTGTTCTTCAGCTGTTAAGAGTCTTTTGCGATAATTTTATGCAGAGGGCAAGGGGTGCTTGTCTTTTTCAACAAAGAGAAGCTCAACAATCTGGTGGACGATGCTGAGAGTCTTTACAACAAAAACAAGTGTTGCTGTAACTACTCCGTATTTTCGTATCTAATAAAAAAGAGAGCTTGCTTGACTCAAAGGGCTGTTAGCTCCCTCTACCTTATTACTCGTAATTGGAAAGACTGGGACTTTTAGAAAGCTCTCAATTAATGCGGCGCAGTAAAAGTTCACACACAGCTCTATTTTTGTTTTTGTTTTGCTTTGCTTTGTTTTGTTTTGCTTTGCTGGCTGAGGCGCAACAGACAAAAGCTCACATCGCACACCCAATACTGCTGAGCTGGCGTGATTTAAATAGATAAGCTGAGCTGTGTTTGTCGCTGTTAGGCCCTGTGCGAGACCAACATGCGATTAATAAAAGTTGTTGTTTCCTTGGCTTTTCTTTTGATGAGATGCGGAGCACACAAAACAAGGGCTGGTCGCTAAGAACCTTGACGGTCTGGTGCTAAAAGAGAAGAGTGTCCATGGGGGTGTGCGCAAATGCCAAATCGCCAAACGAAAGTGAAGATACTGGACTCGCCTCAGTCTTTTCTTTCTTTCTTTCTCTCTTTATTATTTATTTTTCATTCATCTTCTTTGCTTTCATGAAGATATAATCAGACGAGAATTCACATGCGGTTGAGCTTTTGCACTAACCAAGCAAGATTGTAGGTAGCCAAGTAGAACAGAATAGTGCTGCCACCAGTGCACGAGTACAGGTACAAAATGCCTGCCTCAGGTAAAGATACCTGTGCTCAATGTACAGTACATAACTTTCCCTGTTTGCCTTGTTGGAGCCATGAACATGAACGCAAATCCGTCTCGCTCCGCGGGATCTGGTTCGCCGCTAGTGCCCCCATGGGCTAGAGAGAGAAATTGGCTGGAATTTGACGGTTAGGCTTGGCAGCTACAATGTCGTCATACATGCTCTTTCATTTTCATGTTTCTTTCGGGGTTGGCACCATTGAGGTAAAGGCAGGCA